>ML795151.1:39749-102560 GCA_009831015.1 Picea engelmannii
ATACATCGGTCAATAGCTCAAAGATATTACAAAAACCTACAATACAAGTTTGAAGAAAAGGACAAGACGTCCTATTTGGGCTAGTATCCATAAGGAAAGGAAAGTTTCCAAGAGTTTTCATCCAAGCCATGTAAATGAGGTGATGTGGCTAGGGGATGTCCATACATACGGGTAGAGTGAGAGACATGGATGCATAATATTACCTGTGGGTGCCTTTGTAGAAGGTGTTAGTGTCAGAAGTCACTCTTGGATTGCTTGCAGGAGCAGAGCCCAACGCCTATCAGTTTTATGTCACGGTTTGCTTAATGGGGTGATCGGATGGGTAAAAACTCAGGAAAATATAGCTTTAACTCAGAGAACCAGGCCTGGTATGTAGAGAGCAAGGGAGGTCTTGATCCAACTTCTGTCAGTAAATGGATTTAAGGGCGGTAGATGGAAGACTTGTGAGCAGGGTGAGAAAAACTGCTTTGGACGACAGGCCTTCAGAGGTTTTTGGAAGAAAAACTCAGAAACCAAGATCCTCTTGGTCTAGAGATTCAAGGGGCTGAGGGGTGACTCGACTGGATCCTCCAATTCCAAGTCGTTCAACGTTGAGAAAATCACAGGAACCGATTAGAAACCATGTAATTGTTACAGTGATCCAACCTACATCATCCTATAACAAATACGGCTCGACTGGATCCTCCAATTCCGAGTTGTTCTAACACAGAATACAAAGAGATGGAAAAGAAGCTGACATCCATAAGGTAAGAAATCTCAAATGCTTCATATATTAACTAGAGCGACCAGTGCTTCACTAAAACTTTACAATCGGGAGCCTTGCTCAACCATCGATGCTTACAAAATATGAAAACTAAAAATATATACTCAAAAATACTCGCGGCCCCCAGGGACACGAATGAACCACTGCATTCAAAGCTTTGTGTCTCCTCCTTCTATTGTCAGACTGCACTGGTCTTCCTCTGTCATCTACGAAATTACAATGGTATGGGCTTTACAGGAAAACCCATTTACAGAGAAGTCCTGGGCTGTTAGCTAGCCACCACGGGCATCCCTTCATGCTTTCCATTTATGTGATGAAACAAGGTTTCAACCACCATCCCCCACTTTCATTTAACTATCTTCATTGGGATCGGGATGAGCGATGACATCCGTGAATGCTCTAGGAAGTGCCCATGACTTTGCCAAATTAATTTTGGGGCTCCGCATTTCAGGAGTTTGCACTCCCCTTGACTTCAAAAATCCCAATGCCTGAAAATGCGAAATCGGTCCGTCTGGGTTGACGGTCGGATTTTCGTGGAAGTTTGATGGCGAGGATCATTTTCTTCGAATGATCTCAGCCACTCATCGTTCGACATATGCCTTCCCTTTCCTTATGGCCCTTCTCCCATATGGTCGCGGGCTATGACCCTATACTTAACCCAATAACATTTCGGGACTTCGCATATTGAGAGCTCTCATTCACATTGATTCACAATACTGCGATGCCTGATATACCGATGTGACTGGAACTTGTGCCATGTGGCACTGAAACGAACGACCCAGATCTATTCTTGGAATATACGCACTTTCCTTCTGACGCTATATAAAGGGTAACCTAGTGGCCCCGAAATCCTGATGACCTTTGATCTATTTCATGGATGGATCTCAGCCGCCGATAGTAAAACTTTTCCCGCTCTCTTGATTTGCAACCTAAAAGGAGGTCTTTCCATGTTGCGCCTGGGCGTTTCCCGTGCATCTTGCAGGCCTGGGTACCTTTGTGCCGAAGACCCAAAATGTCGCTAACATTAGGCTCCATGGGGGATAGAGTCGTCCCTGTGATGCTCTAAGAACTCCTTTTGCAGTTCCAGTGCCTTGCAGTTGGGCTATGGAGTCATTTATTAAGCCGAAAAAGTAAAAACAAACAAAGAACCAAAGGACAATATTTACAAACAAAGGAGCCATTTATGGCTCATACAAAACATTTTTTGAGAAAATGACCATTTACTGGGCTGCTGAAGACTTCTTCACCTTCCAAATCCTGCAATCTATATGTGTTATTTGAGAAAGCCTCAGAAATTTTGAAAGGCCCGATCCACATGGCTTCAAATTTGTTGTGTTTGCCCTTATCTTGCTTAGGAGCATCCCATTTAAGTACCAGGTCTCCTATCTGGAACCGCTCTTTCTTGGAATTTTTATCGAAAACCTGCTTGATCCTTTGCTGATGGTCCTGAATTCTGTCCATTGCCTGCTCTCTACCCTGCTGGACCTCCACTAGCTGATGAATCCTTCTGATCATGTCATCCAGCTCTTCTTGGTGATCCTGGAGGAATTTTGCTACATGCATGGCTAGAAGAGAAGGAAAAACAACCTCTGCTCCATAGACTAATTGGAAAGGAGAGACGCCTATAGATCTCTTTGTGGTCACTCAGTCGGCCCATAGAGCAAATTTCAGTCTGGAATGCCAGGCCTTCTTGTTGTCTCCCAACAGCCTTTTGATAATTCTTATCAGTCTTTTGTTGGAGGATTCTGCTAAACCATTGCCCTGTGGATAATATGGGGTGGAGTGGATCAGTTTGATACTGAACTGCTCACAGAACCAAGCTAACGACTCTGCCGTGAAGGAGGCCGCATTATCCGTGACAGTTCTACCTGGGCAGCCAAACCTTGTGATGAGGTCCTCCAAGAATCCGATGATTACCTTGTGGGAAGCACTCTTGGTAGGGATAGCTTCAATCCATTTGGTGAAGAAATCTGTAGCGGTCAGGATCCATTTGTGCTGCCCACTGGAAGCAGGGTGAATTTCTCCAATGAAATCTAGACCCCATTGCTAGAAAGGCCCTGAAACCACCACAGGGTTTAATGGCAGGGGCTTGAGCTGCTGCTTTCCTGCAAATTTTTGACATTTGATGCAGGCTCTGACCCTTCTGCAGACGTCAGCAAACAGGGTAGGCCAGTAGTACCTGGCCCTAAGGATTTTGTGGGCTGTGGCTTTCTGGAAATGGTTCCCTCCACATAGGTCACTGTGAAATTCAACCATGATCATCTCGGCCTCTTGTGGATCCATGCATTTTAAAAGCACCCCCAGGGGGTCTTTCCAGTATAAAACTTGATCGATTAGGCAATATCTGACTGCCTTGAGCTTCAGAGCTCTTGCTTGGTTTCTTTGCAGGCCGTCTAGAGGTCGCAACTCCTGTAGAAAGTATACGACGTCCTTATACCAAAGGCATCGGGCCAATGGGGGCTCCTTTTGAGGATCCGTGCCAGACAGCCGACCCTGTGGAATTTCTGAGCATTCATTGATGAGACCGATCCCCAAGGCTTGGCAATTGGCTTCAGCTAACAGCTTAGCTAAGCCCTGACCTTTGATTAATTTGGTAGGCTTTATTTCCAGGTCAAATTCCAGAATCCTGGCTATCCACTTACTCCTTCTCCTATCTATGTCAGGCTGGATAAGAATGTCTTTAACAGTAGCTGAAGGGACATAAGCGATGATTTTTGATTGCAGGACATAGACTCTAAATGCCTTGAGAGCCTTTACCAGGGCATAGGCCTTCTTTTCCATAGTGTTATACCTGACTTCGACGTCCCTCAATGCTCGACTGAAATAGGCCACGGGCTGTTCTAACCCAGTCTCAGTTTTTTGTAATAAAACAACAGCCACCGTGTCGGGCGAGGCAAAGGAGAAAATAAGGAAATCCTTTGAGTAATTGGGACTAATAATCACAGGGGCTTCAGTCAGGGCCTTCTTTATTTGCTCAAAGGAATGTCGCGATTCAGAAGTCCACCTTACTTCGTTTCCTTTCCTCAACATGGTTGTTATAAGCTTTAACTCCTCAACAAAGTTAGGCATGAATCTTCTCAGAAAATTTATCTTACCAAGGAAAGATTGGACCTCCTTCTTGGACCTTGGGATCGATAGGGCTTGTATCGACTCAACTCCGTTGGGATCAATTCTGACTCCTTTCGCTGATACTATGTGGCCCAATAGCTTTCCCTCCTTCATGGCGAACATAGATTTCTTGGGGTTTAATGAAATGCAAAAATTTCGGCATTTCAGGAAAACCTTCCTGAGGTGACTGCAGTGTTCTATATCGGATTTTGAAAACACTGTGATGTCATTCAGATAGACGACCACAAATTTGTCCCTTTCCCCAACGAAAGCTATGTCCATGGCACGCTGAAACGTTGCCCCTGCATTCATCAATCCAAAAGGCATCTTGGCGTACATGAACGTGCCCCATGGAGTGGTGAATGCCGTCTTTTCCCTGTCCTCAGGCAGAACAAAGACCTGGTTGTAACTAGAGAAACCGTCGATCATGGACATCCTGGATGCTCCTGTTACCCTCTGCAGTATGTGTTCCATCTTTGGCAAGGGGTAGTTATCCTTTCGTGAGCTCCTGTTCAGGTTTCTGAAGTCTACACAGAGCCAAATTTCTCCATTCTTTTTCCTTACTGGCACCAGGTTGGCTACCCACTCTGAATACCTCAGCGGTACAATGATCTGATCTTGAAGCAAATTCTTGACTTCCCTTTCCATGATAGGAAACAACATAGGATTGATCTGTCTCAGCTTCTGCCTGAATGGCTTTGCCTCTCCTTTCAACGAGATTTTATGCTCGATGACAGAGGTGTCATAGGTTTTGAGGTCATCGTAGTTCCAGGCGAAAACATCAGCGAAATCCCTCAAGAGTCCTCTATCAGGATTCTTGGCAATTTAAAAAACTTGGGCTCACTCTCGGTGCCA
This sequence comes from Picea engelmannii, assembly GCA_009831015.1. NCBI lineage: Eukaryota > Viridiplantae > Streptophyta > Pinopsida > Pinales > Pinaceae > Picea > Picea engelmannii. The sequence goes on from ML795151.1 coordinate 44,476, forward strand.
ATGTTGCACCGAACGATACCAGCGTCATCCTCCGATGTTTCTCCCTTTAACGCCACATCATTTTTATCAAAAAGCCTTTCCAAAGGACCCAGTCCCCTTGGGATGTGGTTGCTGGGGAGCTGTACAATGTCATGCTTTGCTATCTTACTCAACAACTTACCCCTATCAAACCCTTCCTCAGAGACCGAATCCTGGTCGATATGCATCTCTGAAAATTCTTCGACAGTCTCCAAGAATCTCTTGATCTCAAGATCATCCTCGAATACCTTCCAATGTTTGACATTGTCAGGTATGGAGGGCCTGTATTTTACTTCCACATCATATCTGCATTTAGGCGGCAAGGGTACTTTGAAACTGCTTGCTGATGTGGCCAAGGAATCAACCACTGTGTTCTTCTCTCTTGGGATGAAATAAATGTTGAACGCTGAGAAGAAACTGTCAATTAAGTCCCACACCTCATTTCTGTAACTCCTGAGCCGAGGATGCTTAGCCTGATATGCGCCTCTGATTTGTTGGATCACCAACTCCATGTCTTCGAACACTGCTACTTCCTGAATTCCTATTTCCCTTGCAGCGCTTAATCCTAGAACAAGAGCCTCATACTCTGCCACATTGTTGGTTGCTTCAAATTCTAATTTGTATGACAGAGATGTAGTTTCCTGAGCAGGTGACATGAAAACCACCCCAGCTCCAGCGCCTTCCTTGGAAGAGGCTCCATCAAAGAACATTTTCCAGACGGGGCTGATGGTGGGAGGAAATTTAGGGGAAATGGTGGGCTGCTTTATGATTTTAAGAGGAGTTTCGGGAGCATGGGTGAGTTGTAGCACATTGGAACCTAAATCAGTGTCTAAGGCGAAAATGGGATGGTTAGTAGGGTTGGCCTCATCACTGATTATATAGGCCAGTTGGGCTTCTCTGTATAGTATTCTATGCTCTCCTCCAAACACTGGGATAGTGGCATATGTGAGGTCCATCTGCAAGGTTCCCCCCAGTCTTTTTATCTAATATCTTGATAATAACATACCGAACTTGGGGGGGACATCAGCCACTACAATATCTATGATCATGCTTTTCATGGGCAGCTGGAACAAGGTCACAACTAGGTCTTTGATAACTCCTAGACACTGAACCTTTCTGGATTCAAAGGAATAGAGGTTGTGATAATATCGGGTGACTTCTAGCCCTAACTCTTCCATGCTAGTTTTGGGCATGAGGTTGTGAGAGGCCCCCGAATCCATCAAGCAGTTGTGCAGTACCTTGTCATGTATGTTCAAGGAAGTGTAGAAGGGAGGGGATGAGTCATTCTTGTCTTCTACCATAGGACCTAAGATAACTGCAGGCTTTTCATCTTGCAAATTGATAGAGTTTGTGGGAATGCATGAAACCTCGGACCGTAGAAGCTCAGAGAAGCGCTTCTGGAACTCTTCATGTTTAATTAATTCGGTTAGGGGCACAAGGATCCTGATCTTTTGAATTTCATGCTCGAAGTTAAAAGAAGGTGTGAGCTTTGGGATTTCTCTTATTTTGGGAACTTGACTCTGGACAATGGGAGAGAGGGGTTGGGCCTTCTTACCTCTGTGATTGTCTATCACTTCATTAACATGATTTTCCGTTCGAGTGAACTGCTCAGGAACATCAGGTGCTGCTGTCTTCTTCTTGGACCTCAGGTCATACCTGCCTTGGTTGCCACTGGCCTTGTCTCCCTTGCTCAATTCATTTAGCTGACTGCCCATGATAGACTCCTCATATGCCGATTGAGTGATATGAGGAAAAGGAGGAGTGTCTCCGAAGCAATGGATTTCGGGATCAAGCTCCTCTGCTCCCTCTTGTTCCTCCTTGGCCACGAAATTGTTTTGAAAAGGGGCCTGAATTTTCTGGTCGTCTCTGTCTCTTCCCCTTTCTCTCTGCATAGTCGGGGGAGCTATATTTTTTGGCCTCCTGAAACCTCCTTTGTTATCAGCGTTTTGAGGGCCCTTGTACGCTTTCCTCCCCTCCACCTTCATTCTCTCCATCTCTGCAGATAGAGACTTCACCAGCTTGGTCAATTCGTCCACATGAGGGTGGGGAACCGACGAACCAGAAGTCGAGGCTTCAGACTTTCCCTTTCTCCTGTCTGCGTCAACTTTGTTCCTCAGTCTGTCAGCTGCTAATACGTTAGATTCCACCTCAATGGCCGCATCTTGCATTTGAGCTAAGGAGGCAGCTCTTCTTTCTCTCAAAAAAAGACAGAAATAGGGGCCAAACACACTGGCGTAAGATATTTTGGCTCAGGCTTCTGAGGGCTTTATTTCAGCATGAATATTATTATACATCTTATTGAATCTTTTGGAGAAGTCGAAGACAGACTCTCCTTCCATCTTCTTCAGAGACCCAAACTCTGTCATGTAATACATGAAATCTTTCCTATCTCCCCACTGCCTCAGGAAAGCACTGTCCAATGCTTCAATCCCAACAATAGATCATGGAGTTAATCCTATGAACCATTTCCTTACCTCACCTTCCAAGCTCTGGACAAAAACTCTCATCCATACATCTTCATTTTCAATGTTTAGGTTATCTGCATAACTGTAGAAAGCAGCCAGGTGCTCCTCCGCAGTTATGTCTCCTTCTCCAGCGAACTTGGGCATGTATTTTAAGTAGTCTCCAGTAGGGAGAGGTTTCATAGTATGGGGTAGGATTAAGGGAGCGTATCTGGCAACGACTATGGCATCCATTCTAGTTAGAGGGGGATTGGCGCCAGCCATAGGAATATTGGGTGGAGGAGAATTTGGAGGAGAAGGAGTTCGCGAAGGGGCTACTGGGAATGAGCCTTGAAGTGAAATGGGAAACAAAAGGGGATTTAAGGAGATGGCTAATGGATTCAAGTCAGCGGCTAATCCTTGTTGGGAAGAAAGGGCAGCAGTAACAAGAGGAGGAGTGGGGAAATCTTCTGTGATCCCAGGTCTACGCCAGGGCACAATTTCAGGGGAGAGGGGAGTGACAAGGTTTCATCCCTCTGGTCCGAGAACAGGAGAAGAAAACTCAACAGGAACACTCCCGAAATTTAGGAAACAGGCAACTTCAGAAACAGGTATGTCAAGAAATTTAGGAGGAGAAAAAGGAGTTCCCACAGAAGGGTATGATGGATTACCTGGTTCGGTGGTGGAAGCTTCTTCTTCAGAGACCTTTCCCTTTCTGAGCGCCGCCTCTGGATCTATTTCAGGTGTAGCTAGAGGCAGCTGTGGATGAGACCGTGTATGCCTGCCTCTGAAAGCCACAACTAACACGACAGGTTCTCCCTAGTGGGGTTGTCACAATGGAGTCGCTAGGTGCACAGTTGCAATCTGGATAATTCTGATATCTGATGCACCTTCAGAATCGGCTTAATCTTTGTCGTTCAATCCCAGGGAAAATATTCAACTTCGTCCCCGACAACGGTGCCAGAAATGTTAGCGTTAGAATTCACTCCTGGATTGCTTGTAGGAGTAGAGCCCAACGCCCATCAATTTTATGTCACGGTTTGCTTAATGGGGTGATCGGATGGGTAAAAACTCAGGAAAATATAGCTTTAACTCAGAGAACCAGGCCTAGTATGTAGAGAGAAAGGGAGGTATTGATCCAACTTCTGTCAGTAAATGGATTTAAGGGCGGTAGATGGAAGACTTGTGAGCAGGGTGAGAAAAACTGCTTTGGGCGATAGGCCTTCAGAGGTTTTGGGAAGAAAAACTCAGAAACCAAGATCCTCTTGGTCCAGAGCTTCAAGGGGCTGAGGGGTGACTTGACTAGATCCTCCAATTCCAAGTCGTTCAACGTTGAGAAAATCACAGTAACCGATTAGAAACCATGTAATTGTTACAATGATCCAACCTACATCATCCTATAACAAATACGGCTCGACTGGATCCTCCAATTCTGAGCTGTTCTAACACATAATACAAAGAGTTGGAAAAGAAGCTGACATCCATAAGGTAAGAAATCTCAAATGCTTCATATATTAACCAGAGCGACAAACGCTTCACTAAAACTTTACAATTGGGAGCCTTGCTCAACCATCGATGCTTACAAAATATGAAAACTAAAAATATATACTCAAAAATGCTCGCGGCCCCCAAGGACACGAATGAACCACTGCATTCAAAGCTTTGTGTCTCCTCCTTCTATTGTCAGACTGCACTGTTCTTCCTCTGTCAGCTACGAAATTACAATGGAAAGGGATTTACAGGAAAACCCATTTACAGAGAAGTCCTGGGCTGTCAGCTAGCCACCACGGGCATCCCTTCATGCTTTCCATTTATGTGATGAAACAAGGTTTCAACCACCATCCCCCACTTTCATTTAACTATATTCATTGGGATCGGGATGAGCACTGACATCCGTGAATTCTCTAGGCAGTGCCCATGACTTTGCCAAATTAATATTGGGGCTCCACATTTCAGGAGTTTGCACTCTCCTTGACTTCAAAAATCCGATGCCCGAAAATGCGAAATTGGTCTGTCTGGGTTGACGGTCGGATTTTCATGGAACTTTGATGGAGAGGATCATTTGCTTCGAACGATCTCAACCGCTCGTCGTTCAACATATGCCTTCCCTTTCCTTATGGCCCTTCTCCCATATGGCTGCGGGCTATGACCCTATACTTAACCCAATAAAATTTTGGGACTTCGCATATTGAGAGCTCTCACTCACATTGATTCACAATACTGCGATGCCTGATATGCCGATGTGACTGGAAATTGCGCCATGTGGCACTGAAACAGACAACCCAGATCTATTCTTGGAATATAGGCACTTTCCTTCTGACGCTATATAAAGGGTAACCTAGTGGCCTCGAAATCTCGATGACCTTTGATTTGTTTCATGGATGGATCTCGGCCGTCGATAGTAAAACTTTGCCCGCTCTCTTGATTTGCAACCTGAAAGGAGGTCTTTCCATGTTGTGCCTGGGTGCTTCCCATGCATCCTGTAGGCCTGGGTACCTTTGTGCTGAAGACCCAAAATGTTGCTAACAGAAGGCGAGCTGTACCCGTCATGGATGCAAATTTTTCCAAGCCTGTTCTTGCCTTTATTCTTTTCTTTATTTTCTTTTTTCTTCTTCTTTTTCTTTTTATTCAAGGGCTAACCAGAGGACATTGCCTTGGCATGGTGACCAGAGCTGACAGTGTTACCCATAAGTACTTTCAAAGAGATGAGAAGGCTGGCTCGTGATGAGACCCCCTTTCCCTTGGCCATGCAACCAAAGGTCACTGCCCCGATGTGGTAACCAGATGGTGTCAATGCCATACTGTTAGGTACCCATGAACATAATAGGCTGGCTCGTGATGAGACCCCTTATCCTCTTGACTAGGTCTTGATTGTTATTTTTCCGGGTTCCTCTTGTTTCTTGCTGAGAGGCTTTTTATTGCCTTCTCGGGGATCCCTAGGCGAAGCATCTCGAGGTATTATTTCTAGGCTTTTATTTTTTACCCCCTGCTTTTACCTTCTGGGCCTTTAGCCCCTTCTTCCCACGAGATAAGGTGCAACCCTACAAATAGGTCAACCTAATGCCTGGACAAGGGGAATGGGATAGATGAGCGAGAGATAAGATGGAAAAGTGGTGGTATGATGGGAGCGGACGATGGCTCTTCATAAATCCCCCCAGTGGAAAACCAAAACCTATGGGTACAGGCTTGCTAGGGAATCCTGTCAATCTCCCCAAGCATGGTCAAGTGGGATAATGTAAGATCCAAGCAGTTGTCAGAAATAAAAGGAATCAGATGCATACATTTAAAGGTTTTAATGATGAAAAGTGACACATACCATGATACTTGGACCAATTACCTCATGGAGCAAGAGCCTCCTTTGATACAAGACCAAGCCAAAGGTGATGGATGCTGATGCTGCTAACAAGACGAGTTTGATGAAAGAAGAAAAGGATGGGCCCTCCAGGGCCATGCTCAAGTCAATCTTTCTCTCAGTACTGCATGTCTAGGACTTGTGGGTCTCGAGACATGATCTCCTGGTTATCCCTAAAAATCAGGGATAACATCTGGCTCCAACTCGGGAACATGTGCTCACCGTAGAGCACATGAGAACCTTAACATATCTGGCATAACCTACAGACCTTCTCAAACTCGATAGGGGCATCAGTAACAAAAATGGGGCGGTAATGCCACCCCAGCACACACACACACACAAACACACACATATACTGAAAATAAAACAATCAATAGTGCAAATGTGGAAACAAACTAACATGAAAATGCAAACGGTATAATACACGAAAAATGCCTACTTACCTGCACCTACCTGTGAGCTCAAGTTACCCCATCTTGGTGGGGTTTGAGGAGGCACCCGCTGATGGTCACTGTGCGCCTTCTTCCCTCAAGTGTAGACAGGTAATAAGAGTCATGAACTGACTTTCTTCCGACCTTAAAAGGGCCAAGCCAAAAATGATTGTTTCCTTTGATAATAGTAGGATTCCCTTTATTGGCATCCCACATCCAAACCACATCCCCCTCCTTGTATTCTCTGACTTTGAAATTGGTCATTCCTTGAACAACTCTGGTGTATTGTGTAGAGGGAGGTGGGTGGGATTCTGCTATAAGGATTTCCTTCTGCGAAGGATGGATCTGTACATCATCTTCCACCTTATTTAGTATTTTCACAGTCTCTGATTCTTGAACTTTGAGATTATCCAGGAGTTGTTGGTATTCCTCTTTCTTGATCCATTTAATCTGATTAGAATTTTCCTCCATTGTAAAAGGCGTATCTTCTGGAGAATATTTATGAGGAGTCTGCCTGGTTTTGTCACATGAGATGTCATCTTTGATGGAATCACTGGGCCTTTGCACATAAGTTATAGTTACAGGTACATTCTGAATACGACCAATAGTTCCATCTTTCAATGGTCCATCTGATCCTTGGAAAAAGTTGTCAAATCGCTCTTTGATAGATGGTATCTTGATGACTTCTCTCAAAGGGATGGTTACAAACATCTTGGATAATGCCCCTTCAAGGTCAAAGTTCAAGTTAACCCTCTCAGTATTGGATGTTTTAGGAAATATTACATCAACAGGTGGGTTTTTTGTTTGGTCAGCGACAAGTTGGTTTGACTTCTTTCTTCTATACACCTGGAACTCTTGTTTCTTTAGCTTTTCTTTTGATTCATGGTCTAGTTTGTTTATTACCACCATTCTGACTGACCTGACTACTTCTTTTATGGCCTCTTGATGCTCTTCAACGGTGACATTTATTTGAGGGCCTTCTATGAAGTGGTCTATATTGTTTACTTGTTGATGGCCTCCATTACTGCAAGGACACTCATGTTCCCAATGTGCTTCACTGCATTGAAAACACCAAGGGTTTTCATCCACAATGACGGTGCTTGGAACTTCCATGTCTTTGAAAACATCTTCGTTCCACTCAATGAAATTACTTACTCTCTGTACTAGATATCCATCTTCATCCGAATCTTCAGAGATATTAGAGGCATCATCGGGATAATCACCCCAATCTGTGTCTTCTTCTGTCAAAGGAAAAGTGGGGCCATCTTGAAACAAGTATGGATCCATTGATTTGTAATCACTAGGTCCAAGATCATCTATTAATGATAAAGAGGGCACTTTCTCATCTTGTTCAAAATGACCGGTTTGTAATAGTGTGGGAGTCCCCTCAAAATATAATTGGTCATCCAGGTCTTGCTTTGTCAAAAAATGAACGATTTCACTGATTCTTTTAACCCTTTGCAAGATACATGACATACTAGTGTCTAAGTTGTTTCCATTATGTACATGGGGCTCTTCAGACCTATTGGTTTCACTCATGTCTTGATTTTCCAACATTGGTGTGCTTAAGACAAACAAGGAATTTTCATAGTTAGGTTTTTTATGAGTGGCCACACCCAAATCCTCGGATGGTTCATGTTGTCTTGAGATATTTTGGAACATTGTTTGTGCTTGAGAAAGATGTGTTCCATTTCCCTCTGGGAGGCATGAGTTTTACCTCAAGAATCTCTGGGAACTTGGGTTCAGCTTTGGTGACATCTTCTTCACTAGATTCCCAAGGGTCATTATTGCACGAGAGATTGACATGACGGATGTAGTCTTCGAATTCAAGGTTCTTCTCAATCTGGCAAGCAAAATATTGTGCTTATTCTAGAGTCGAGGGTGACCGATCCTTGAGAGTAAACTAAAAAACTCCTTCCAACGAGTTCAAGTAGTGTTGGAGGACAACTTGTTCTGAGAAACCAGGCCTGATCTTCTTGAGGAGAAGGTTGAACCTATCATTGAAATCCCTAATGCGCTCGCTAGAGGCTTTGCAAATATCAATGTATTGAGAGTAAAGGGAACCCATGCTTTCTTTTTCACACCAATCTTTCTTGAAGTCTTGCTCAAGATCTTCAGGGGTTTTGATGCTTCCTTTCAGGAGTTTGTTAATCCATCTTCTGGCACTTCCAGTGAGTGAGCTCACAAAGAGCCTTAAAAAGACATCGGGCTGTTCTTGTCCGGATTGGTGAAACTGGAATGCATCACAAAAGTCGTTCCAATGAGAGTTGCCATAGAATCCATCTTCCCATAAAAACTTAGGTATCCAGGGCTCGACCTTCTTGGGTAGATCATGTAACCCCCCTTGGGTGCTAGGTAAGCTTAAAGGGCCAAAGAGTTCTTTATGAGACCATTTGGAAAAACTTACAGGGGTGACAGGATTTGTGGAKGTCATAGTAGTAGATGAAAGTATATACTGATGCCCACTATGGGTCGTCATTAGCTATTTGTGGAGTCKCCAGATGATTTGMTTGAAATCATCAAAGAAAAGGGAAAACACCCTAGTGGAGTCGCCAGGTAAGCTTGTAAGATAAGGCTTCTGAGGCAAGGCTTACCGAAAAGTGTCRTCYCGAGGAGAATTGAMTCAGTGTTTCTCRGAAACGGYGCCAAAATGTTATCGCACAGTTTGTAGCTAGGTCAAAAGTCTATAAGATGGAGGCCAAACTGGCATAACAGGAACCTACCCCACCCAATGTCACCACAATGGGGAGGTTCTTTATCTTTAGGGAGGTTAAGYCCARGGGAGACGTCCCCGGTAACCTAGAGTTTTGAAGAGGCTAAGTTTTAAAGGTCAAAGTAATGGTCCCTCTTCATAGGTCACCACCTAGAACAGATAGTCAGGCTAAACAACCAATATTGAAKTGTAGGCCCAAATGAGAACAMCTTCCCAGAACAAAGCAACAACAAAATAATACATGCAGGCTATGATTCAATGGGTTAGTACTTCATATAACTATCTGATATCAATATATAAGCAATAGATATTGACGAGATCAAAGTTTATTAATACAACAATGAAATAATATCAATTCATCAATAAATACCAAGATGATGTAGCAATCAGTGTGTCCAATCAATACCTTATTCAATAAATGCTTTAAACCATCATCTAATTGCATATAAAGAAAACTTGCTGCGTCAAGATGAAATATCCAAGGGTGACATCAACTTTTAGGGTTAGTAGTTAGCTAGGGTTTTGTTTAGCAAATAGTTTGAGAGTTTGTTTGACCACTATCACTTCAACGTTGGAGTCCTAATATCAGTGCCTAAGGGTAAATGGAGTCAAATTAAGGGAGGACGCAAAGGTTGAAGGAAAAGACTAAGGACTAGAGGGAAGGGTTCTGAAGTGCTGCTATGGTAGGGCCCCAGAAGCAAAACCCTAGGGAAAAGAGGCTCACTCTAGTGTTGCTAAAGCAAGGCCTCGTGCTCTTTTCTCTTTCCTTAGGTTTAACTTGGAAAAACGACTATCATAAAAGATAAATCAAGACATGAGAGTATGGCGAGGGAGAGTTTTGCTAAATCAAGGCCCTATCACCAAACCCTAGAAGCAGGATGACCCTAGGTGTAGATAACCTAGGCCTGGGACGTCTCCTGCTTCTTGACCTTTAAAGGGTACGACTAGCTTAGGGGAAGGGAGAAATGAGAGTGTAGCTATGGCTAGGCTCTTCCTTTCTTCTTCAATGGCTGAAAATTTCTCTTTTAGGGGACATGAGATAACGACCTACTTGTGTGTTTATCCCCTAGGGTTTAAAATCAACAAAGTTTATAAATAAATGCAAGAATATAAGACTACAACCATTCAATCAAGAATTTTTGCAGAAAAAACACTTACATATCACCTTGAAATAACATTGCAAACCCTATTTGTAAACCTTCCTTCAAGAGAAATGCCAAAAATGCCAAGAAAAGACTTCCTTTAACAAGTGCGCCTCACTCAAAGAGAACAAATACCCAAGTAGGGTGAAAAAATCAGATCTCACTAGGAGAGTGAGTTTTGTGTTATGTCAAAATGAGGATAAAACTCCTCAATATATACTGTATCAATGACCTTAATTAATTTTAGGTCATAAAAATAGTCGACAAGGCCATAAACTAAAATCATACTGTTTCTACATCAAATTTTCTTTTAAAAACTCTAAATGAGCAAAACTGAGATGTCAAGCCCTCCCGAGGGAGACGTTAGGCCTTTTTGGGGACAATGCAGCATCCATAAGCCAAACGTTAGCCTTCCTTGGGCACTTCCAAACTGCCACACGTGCCAACAACCCTGTCCATCTTCCATATGCTCATGATGATTTCACAAGCCTCCTGGTGACGTCCTGGGTCATTTGGGGCCAACGTTCCACTACAAGTGGGTCAATCTCCCTAGGCCTGGCTCAACCAAAGTTCTCCTGATGGAACGTCCTCTTCTTCTTTGGTGTAAAACCTCGGTCAAACACTGTCCTGTCTCTACCCCTTTGATGTGGTCTCAACAACCATCTGGTGGGCTCTTCAACCCCATGGGGGTCCGAACTGATCATATCCCCATGTGTACCGGTCCAAATGGTACCTGTCCGTCGGGCATGGTCCTGCACATAAAAAACTACGCACTCCATGGGATCATTAGTCACAGGGATCATAGAAATGTCAATCATATTTCATCATTAATATTATCAAACATATGCATAAAAACCCTGATACATCGGTCAATAGGTCAAAGATATTACAAAAACCTACAATAAAATTTTGAAGAAAAGGACAAGACATCCTATTTGGGCTAGTATCCATAAGGAAAGGAAAGTTTCCAAGAGTTTTCATCCAAGCCATGTAAATGAGGTGATGTGGCTAGGGGATGTCCAGTCATACGAGTAGAGTGAGAGCCAGGGATGCATACTATTACCTGTGGGTGCCTTTGTAGAAGGTGAGCTGTACCCATCATGGATGCAAATTTTTCCAAGCCCGTTCTTGCCTTTATTCTTTTCTTTGTTTGCTTTTTTCTTCTTCTTTTTCTTTTTATTCAAGGGCTAACCAGAGGACACTGCCTTGGCATGGTGACCAGAGATGACAGTGTTACCCACAAGTACTTTCACAGAGATGAGAAGTCTGATTATGATGAGACCCTCTTTCCCTTGGCCATGCAAGCAAAGGTCACTGCCCTGGCGTGGTAACTAGATGGTGGCAATGTCATACTATTAGGTACCCATGAACATAATAGGCTGGATCGTGATGAGACGCACTATCCTCTTGACTAGGTCTTGTTTGTTATTTTTCCGGGTCCCTCTTATTTCTTGTTGAGAGGATTTTTATTGCCTTCTCGGGTATCCTTGGGCAAAGCATATCGAGGCCTTATTTCTAGGCTTTTATCTTTTACCAGCTGCTTTTACCTTCTGGGCCTTTAGCCCCTTCTTCCCACGAGATAAGGTGCAACCCTACAAACAGGTCAACCTAATGCCCAGACAAGGTGAATGGGATAGATGAGCAGGAGATAAGATGGAAAAGTTGTGGTATGATGGGAGTGGACAATGGCTCTTTAGAAATCCCCCCAGTGGCAAACCAAAACCTATGGGTACAAGCTTGCTAGGGCATCTTGTCAATCTCCCCAAGCATGGTCAAGTGGGATAATGTAAGATCCAAGCAGTTGTCAGAAATAAAAGGAATCAGATGCATACATTTAAAGGTTTTAATGATCAAAAGTGACACATACCATGATACCTGGACCAATTATCTCATGGAGCAAGAGCCTCCTCCGATACAAGACCAAGCCGAAGGTGATGGATGCTGCTGTTGCTGACAAGATGAGTCTGATGAAAGAAGAAAAGTATGGGCCCTCCAGGGCCATGCTCAGGTCAACCCTGCTCTCGGTACTCCATGTATAGGACTTGTGGGCCTCTTGACATGATCTCTTGGTTATCCCTAAAAATTAGGGATAACAAGGCCCTCAAAATGGCCCCAGAAGTTTGGGACCCGAAAAAAAGCTTAAAATAGTAAGTTGCCAAAAAACTGTTTTGAGCCAGTTGAAAAACGTGGGTGGCCACCAAGATCCTCCTGGATCACCTATTCTCTACTTCTCAACATATAGGACCTCTTTCTAGCCAAACCTCCTCAACACAAACAATTTGTGCCAACCTACTCCAACCCAAGTGGGTGTCTCAACCCATCTCCTCACAACTTGGGTATTCTTTGAGTCAAATTCAACCCAACCCTCATGGGACTCACACTAATAAAATCCCTCAAGATATGTCTAATCTTATTAGTCCAACAATGATTCAGGTGGATATTTGTGGCCACCCACCTCTTCCACTAACTGAACATGGTTCTCCATCTTGGCAGTTTTGTTATGATTTTTTTATCATTTTCTGGGTCCTAAACTTCCGGGGCTATTGAGGTCCTAAACAATGTTTTCTGGGAAATTTAAAGGCCTTGGGTTGCGTTTTACAAATCAAGGTCATATCACAACATTGTAGTCCTTAGTTAGAGCTTTCCAATGATATACTATACACACCAAACAAAGATTGCATGTAAAATTTGTGCCCCCAAGAAGTTGATGTAGCAACTAACCACCATAGGGCCAAAAAACACCTTTTAGTGCTTCGCCTCCTAGGGTTAAATTTTTGGACCTTTAGGGTTCTTGATTGATGTTAAAACTCCATTCTTTCGACCTTTTGTACGAGCTTTTGGTGAATGAGTGTAGCCAACATCTTTCTCTTTTAAGAGATAAGTTAGCACCATTCTAACTAGTTTTTGTTCTACAATATTCTACTATTTTGTTCATGAATAGAAATAGGGTTTTCATTGTATCACTATGCTCTCTGCTATATTTATGTGTGCATTTAATTTCCTTCCCTATATAATCTAGATCTGTGGTATCATAGTAATTTTCTCCTTGTTGTTTCTCAGTGCATTACCCTGACGAGATCGAGGTATAGATAGTTGAGTCTCTAGATAGTTTCACTAGGGGATGACCACTCTCGCTAGCCCAAGTGGTCCCCATGGTGGGGGAACAAAGAGATGATGAAGTATGGGATCCTTTCAAGATATTACTCGAGGAAGCCCTCAAAAAACAAAGAAATGAGATAATGGACAACTTTGTCCATATTCTTCAATGACAAGTGAGGCACCTTCAAAAAGCATCCATTTCGGAGGTGTAACACCCTTCAAGGTACAAGTTAAATTTGATATTCCTTTATTTGAAGGCTACATAGATGCAGATGCTTTGGAGAAATGGTTAAATATGTTATAGGGTTATTACTCTGTTCAATTTTTTTTTGACATTGTAAAGATCACCTTCGTGATCCTTAAAGCCCTTCCCAATGTCAAATATTGGTGGGAAAGTTATTGGTAGAGACATAATGAAGATGAGTTTATAAAATTCAGGATAGGACCCACGGGTGAAATTTGTGGATTCCCTCAAGGAGGAATTCTACCTTGTTGGAAACTATGATGACCGATACATGAGATGGATGACTTCACATAAGGGGAGAGACCAGATGGTGTTGGATTGCACCAACATCTTCCATAACTTGCGCTCAAAGATGGGTATCAGAGACTCTAAGTGACACTTGGTTTTGAAGTATAACAATGGCTTGCACAAGTACATCCAAATAAATATGGATTTCTTGTACATCTCCTCACTGGGGGTTGCTTATTGTCATTTTGTCAAAATCAAGTTGAAGTTTAAGTAACAAAATAACTTGGAGTTTGGGCCTGCAAATCCCCCACAACAGAAGTATGGTAAAGGAGGCCTTAAATCACAGAACAAGGGACAGAGCAAGGAAATCCAACCTTAAGACACCTAATCCAAGTTGTAAGCAAAGAAGGGTAATGGGAAGTTGAAGGACACTGGAAAGTGGTGTGATTTCCACAAAATCCCCTGGCATAACACCGATGAATGCTATTCAAAATAGTCATTGCTGGCCGAGCTTAAAGAAAAATAATTGGAAACTAAATAATATCTTTATTCGAAATAGGATAAGAGAAATAATATCATTGATGCAAAACCCAGTGCTACCATTGCAACCACAAATATACAACCAAACGAGTCAGAGGATCTTGAGGTGGGGGAGCACCTCTTCCATTCATAGATGTGGGTGAAGGGGATCCCACTAAATTTTATTGTTGATAGTGGGAGACATAAGAACTTGATCTTAGTTGAGACAATGCCACACCCCCAACCATACACCATTGGTTGGTTGAGCCAAGGATGATACCTTCGTGTTATCCAACAATGCTTCTTGTCCTACAAAATCAATCCCTTCAAAGATGAGGTACTGCATGATGTTTCCCCACTCGAAGTTTGTGATGTTATTTTAAGAGAACCTTATATGTGGAAACATCATGCTATTTATGAGTCCCAACATCATAGTGTCATTGTCACTTTGGGAGGTTATCCCTACAAGGTATTAGAGGTAGTTCCAACTATTGCAATTTCATTGATCGCGGAAAAATAGTGCCGAAAAATAATCTCTCAAATTGCAAAGTTTGTCCTCTTCATGGTTCGGTCATAAGGTGAACGAAAGGTCACTGCGACCACCACAACTTCAACACAGGGTCTCTCTACACAAAAAAAGTAGGTGGACAAGGTTGTAGAGGAATATAGATATGTCTTTCTTCACATATAGGGGTGCCTCCGCACTATCAGTTCAAACATCACATTGAATTGATACCTAGTGCTCCCTTACCTAATGGTCCAATATACAAATGATCCCTTTTGGAGACAGATGAAATAAAACATCAAATTCAAGAGCTCATCCGAAAGTGCCACATTCTACCGAGCTCCTCACCTTGTGGGAGCCTAACTATGTTGGTGCATAAGAAGGATGGGACATGACAACTCTGTATTGATTATAAAGCCATGAAAAAAATCATTGTCAAGAACCGATACCAGATCCCCCAGATATACGATCTTCTTTATCAGCTTAAGGGTGCCAAGTTCTTTAGTAAGATTAATACGAAGTCAAGATACCACCAGGTTCCAATAGAACCAACTGATGTATGGAAGAAAACCTTCAAATATAAAGGATTTTTTGAGTGGTTGGTGATGCCTTTTGGCTTGAATAATTCTCCAAAAAATTTCATGAGGATAATGTATGATATCTTGTTGTCGTTCGCAAACTCTTTTGTGGTCATATATTTGGATGACATCCTCATCTTCAATCAGACCTAGGTAGAACATTTGCAACACATTTAGTATGTCTTGAGCACCCCGCATCAACACAAGTTATACACAAACTTGGAGAAATGTTCATTCGACATGCAGAGAATACAATGCATAGGATACATTGTGGATGAACATGAGGTTCATGTGGACTCAACCAAGCTCCAAGTCATTTGAGACTAGCTAGCCTTGACATTTCTAAAAGAGCTTCATAGCTTCTTGGGCCTCACGAAATTCTACCGTAGGTTCATGTTGGGGTTCTCTCATATCACTTGGCCCTTAAGTCAAGTGACCAAGGGTGTAGCTAAAACCAAGTTCGCTTGGCCTGAATCACAATAGAAATCATTCCAGGACCCATAACACTACCTCTACTTCACACTAGTGCTCATGTTTCCAGACCTGCAACAACCCTTTGAGAGTGAGACATATGCCTCCTACTATGCTATAGATGTAGTGATCACTCAGTAGAAACATTCGGTGGCCTATCATAGTAAAACACTATCTGACGCTGTTCATAGATATCTGACCTATGACAAGGATATGTACTCCATTGTGTAGACACGTTGACAATGTAAGCATTATATTATGGGAAAGGAAATGATAATACACATTGATCACATGCTTTTGCAATTCATGCAAACATAAGGGAAGTTACATATTGAACACCATCATAAGTGGTCCACACACCTGCAACAATTCCACTTGAACATTAAGTACAAGAAGGGAAATGTCAACCATGTTGTAGACTACCTCAATTAGCCCATGGTTGTGGCAATAAGAACAATAATTAACTCCTCTAGGCACGGGACCTCCAGGTGGACACAATTATACAACAATCACTCTAACTTTGTTGCTACTTATCAGACATTGAGTGCATGCAAACAAGTCTCAAACATCCACCTCCAGGATGTGCTCTTGTTTTACCTGGGCCATGTTTTTGTTCCTTCAAGTGAGTGTGCAAAGCTAATTTGGGAGGCACATTATAGTCGGGTGGTAGGGAACTTTTGTGCGGAGAATATAGTAGCAATACTTTAAATCTATTTATATTGGCCAAAGATTCGACATGACATCAACCAATATATTAGGTCGTTCATTGCCTATGCCATTGCTAAACCATCCATCAAGAAGCTAGGGCTACAGACTCCTTTCCCTACTCCAGAAAATCCCTAGGAGTTTGTCTCCATGGATTACATGTTAGGTTTTCCCTCCACGCAACATGGTCACAATTGTGTCTTTGTGGTTGTGTATCAATTCTCTAAGATGGGAATTTTGGCACCATGTAAAAAGTGTATCATAGCCGAGGCCACTGCTAGGCTCTTCTTTGAGCATGTTTGGATTCATTTTGGGCTACCACAGACCATTATTTCAGACAGGGACAATAGGTGCCTCAGTTCCTTCTGGTCCAATCTATGGTCTCTGATGGACACCAAGTTGACCAAATCGATTTCCTTTCATCCCCAAATAGATGTACAAACGAAATTAGTCAATAGGATGATTTTTAATAAATTACGCATGAACAACTCCAAGCATCCACGTACATGGGATGAGAGTCTTCCATATGTTTAACATAACTATAATAAAGCCTTCCACAAATCTATTGGATACAACCCTTTTCAGGTGTGCTTGGGGTTCCAACCATTACCCACCATAAATGTAGCTCTGCTTATTCCATCTGCATCGACAGATTCCTCCCACACTCAGACCGAGGAAAATAGAGAAACCTAATTTGTTGAATTGATCCAACACCTCCAACAACAAGTTCATGATCTCTTGCAAAAGGACAATGCCAAGTACAAGTAGTGACATGACCAATATGTAGATCCACACAAGTTTCAGGTTGGTGACAAGGTATGGTTACATTTATAGAAAGAGTGCCTCATGGGCCCCCATAGGAAGCTCAGACCACTCTGATATGGGCCTTACACCATCACAAAGGATGTGGGTGAAAATGATTTCGAATTGAGTATTCCTCCTTTCCTTGGTTTGCACCCAGTATTTAATGTGGAGCTGCTTCGACCATATTTCCCACCTCTACTCGACACCTCAGAGGTGGCTAAGAAATTGGCCCCTACAAAACTCAATCTCGATTACCTTGAGAAATATACAGTGGATCAGATCATGGAAATCAAGAGGAAGGTCACCTTCCAGTAGAACATACAACTCTATTGGGTTATCAAAGCAAGCCAACTTCTTTAGCAAGGAAAATCCCTCACCCTGATTCATATTCAACAAAAGTTTTACCATTTACTTCAGGAACTTGACGCAATGGGGAGAATTGATTTCTAAGGGTGTAGGACTGATCTAGGTGGATATTTATGGCCACCCACCTCTTCCATTGACTCAACACGGTTCTCCATCTTGGCAATTTTATTATGATTTTCTAGGTTCTAAACTTTTGGGGCTATTTTGAGGCCATAAACGATGTTTTCTGGAAAAGTTTAGGGCACAAGGTTATCTTTCATAAACTTAGGCCATGTCAGTACATTGTAGTCCTTATTTAGATATTTCCAACGAGATACTATTCACGCCAAACAAAGATTGTATGCAAAAGTTGTGCTCCCTGGAAGTTGACCTCGAGGCCTAAAGATACCTTTTGGCGCTTCGCTGCCTAAGTTTAGGGTTTTAAACCTTTAGGGTTCTCACTTTATGTTAACACGCCATTCATTCAACCTCTTGTATGAGATTTGGCAAAAGAGCATAGCCGACATCTCTCTCTCTCTTCAAAGATAAGCTACTGCTATTCTAGCTAGTTTGTGTTCTACAATGTTTGCTATTTTATTCATTAATAGAAGTAGGGTTTTCACTGTATTATTATTCTCTTTGCTATATTTCCATGTGCATTTCATTTTATTCTCTACACAATCCGGATCAAACTAAATATTGGACCCAACATTCCACTATCCCTCTCTACCAAGTCTTCAACTCAATGAGTATCGGGGCTTCCTAACCTCAAACAATCTATGGGATGCCACATTCTCTTTAGCCTTCATCTAGATCTCAACGTTTAACCCCTATTGCCATCCTTTAAACTACATGTATAACCATTCCCTAAGGAGTTTCCTCTAGTCAACCTAAAAACATCCTAGATTAGTGTAGGCCTCAATGTAATCATACGCCATAAAATAATCCCCACTGTCAAAGCCAAATGGGTTCCCAAAATAATCAATTCCTCAACCAAGGTAATTACAAATTCAATGTGCCATCTAATCAACATAATTACTCTACAAACAATGTTCAAGGTATTCCTAATCCTATAGTGGTCCAAACAAACACTTTTAACAGACCACATCAAAATGAAAATGTTGGTTTGACTCAACATCCAAACTCAATCCCTTATCAAGTTTCCACCTACCCAAGTTCAAATCCAATGAACTTCAACTACACTTGAGGATTCGACCTTAATGAAGGTCCAATGCAAATTTCTCACATCCTTAAAGCCATAATTCAAACTCTTCCAAAACATGAACCCAATCTACGGTAAATTGAACTCATATCTAATCATGAACACATTCAACAATGGGTATTTTATTGAACCTCCCTATGACTCAAATGGAAATTGAAACTCTCAACCCTCGAACAACACAAATGGTATTTCTCAAGCTCCTCATAAGACAAACAAGAATTTAAATATCAATCCCTAAATAATAGCTTCCCATGCAACAACTTTCAAAACATGAATGGTAATCAAAACCTACCATATGGGCATAACCAACCTCTAATTGTAGATGACCCATTCTCTCTTGCAGGACTTGATGATGATCCTCAACTTACCTACACACACTACTTGTGAAGCCCACTTGCCCCACACATTGTGACAACATGGCTTATGTTGTCCTACATGAGATACCCTAGTTTTGTGGTTCCCTTGACTAAGATCTAGTGGTCCATGTTGAATCCCTCACCCTCACCTACATAGAATTCATACCCCCAAAAGACATGGTTCTTAAACTCCTCCTTGACCAATGACCCCCTTCGATGTTTCTATCACTTCCCAAAAGGTTCTATCTATAAATTCCAACAATTAGTTGACCAATTTATCAAGTTCTACAATATCACAACAACAAAACAAGCCATTACCGCCTAGAATAGCGCTGGAATTTAGTGTTTTTGAGTGCATGAATTAGGCTCAATGACGGACACAAAACCCGACGCCAAATGGTGTGTTCGGTTGGGCACTAAAATTAGCGCCGTATTTAGAGCCTAAATAGATTTAGCACCTAGAATTGTAGCGTCCAGTTTTGCTTCCTTCTCTACTTCTAGTTTTTCTCCCAATAATTATTCCTGTTTTGCTTCGGGTATAGCATAAAAAATAGCTTATGGTTTGGCTTCCAAATTTACGCCAAGCTTTGCTTCCATTATCGCGTCTTTTTTTGCTTCTAAAATGACTTCCATGATTGTATCTTTTGTTGCTTCCATTTTTACATCTTTGTTTGCTACTTGAATTGCCTCTTTTTTTGCTTCCTAGGTAGTGCCAAGTTTTGATTCCAATATTGATTCTGGTTTGACTTCTATTGTTGCTTCCAAAAATGCTTCTTTTTTTCTTCTGAAGTGCCATCAGGTTTTTCTCCTTAATTGGCACCGAATTTTGCTTCCAGAATTGCTTCCTTGTTAGCTCCATGGTTTGCTTCCTTTTAGTTTGAAGGTTTGCTTCCTTTTTAGCACCTGGTTTTCCTTATTTTTTAGGTCCAGGGTTTGCTTCCTTTTAATGTTGGGATTTGGTTCTTAATTAGCATCCGATTTTGCTTCTTGTTAAGAAACCAATTTAGCTTCATACTTAGATCCAAAAATAGCTCCAAGTATGGATTCCAATTTAATGTCGAGTTTTACTTCCATTTTAGAGCCACATTTTGCTTCCATTTTAACAATTTATGTTGCTTCCTTTATAACTTCCATTTATTAATTTAATATTTTTTATTTCAATTTAATTAGTTAAATATATCGTGCCTCTTAAAAAACTTATATGATTATAGAGTAAGTCATATTGCATTTGAAGTATTTTATAGGATAACATTTATAAAGAACTTTTAGGGAATCAAACATCCATACAAACTAACAACATCATTATACTTATTAAATCTCCATCAAAATATAATTTAAAACATACAATATAAAATAAAAAAATAATGATTATAACATGATCATCATCTATAATTAAAACAAGTGAGTCAAATATACCAATATTAGATAAGTATCATGACAAACAACTTATATCTTAAAAAAAATAACAAATATCTCATTTGAAATGTATATCATAACATTTTTGGAGATCTTAAACAAATAGATATTGCATTTCAAATTTATGTCATATCATTCATGAAGAAATTTAATTGAATTTGACAACATCCATCCTGATTAGTAAAGTAGAATCATCATACGTAATAAATATCCATTCAAAAATCATTAACCACTTCCAATATATATATATATATATATATATATATATATATATATATATATATATATATATATATATATATATATTAACAAGTCAATACCGATAAGATCATCATCATATATAACTAAAACAAGTGAAAGTCAAATATGCTAGTAGATCAATAACATGTCAAAATGATACAAGTCAATATGATACATGTCCAAATGATATAAATCAAAATGATACAACTCAATAATATGGTACTGCAAGTGAAAATTATACATATGATAGTAAACATGAAAAGGGGCATCATAACTAAGTATCAACAATGATCCATGATGGTGTCTATAGGATCAATGTCACTGCCTACTACCAACAACTGACTCATCATCATCATCACTATCATGATCATGATAAATGTGATCATCATCGTCGTCCACCTCGGTGTCTTCTGCATCTGCATCTGCCTCATCATCATCATCTCCCATACCTGTACCAGACCCATTATAATATGGATCTATCTAATGAGGATCAATTGGATTGTCTGAAAGACCCGTATTCTGTAAAAAATAAATTCAAAATGAATAGTTATTATTTATTTCATGCAATAATTATTTTTTATGTTATATTTATAATATTACAACATATGAAACAAAACCATAATCATATTATATCATATCAAAATACACATACCATAACAAAATTTCAAATAAGTTACAGATAAGATGTCATTCCAATGATGTAAAACATGCAACAATTCCAATAAACGTTAGTAAAGATCATACAAAAATTTGTTATACAATTTAACTATCAACTGTAAATTCTATTACATAACTGTAAGTGCCAACCCTCTCCATTTTGTGCTATATATGATTATATTTACCTCCAAGATTATTTGAGAGTTAACTGGTCTATATATATTCTTCTCTTATATTTCACAAATGAATATGTTTCTATGACATTTTGGCACTGTAATATGCTTCAAAGGTCCTTTGAGAATTAACTAGTCTATAGGTAATTATGAAGATTCTCTCGATACTTATTGAATTAGACCACATCCAAATGTCAATCCTTCCAAAGAAAGAATTTTCATGTTTATGTCAAACAATATTCACTTCGAGACATGCTCTTGTGCATATGGAATGCCCAACCTTGAATACATTAAAGCAATGCAAAATTTGGATTAAGGGGTCCAATTTATGAAACCATGCCTCGGGAGTGAATGGACAACGTGGTCACCTAGTACATGCCTAAATAAGCTTGCAACATCTCACTGAACTAAAAAATGATGATTCGTTAGGATTTTATGCCCTAAGGAGTTATTGGCCAAGAGTCCCTAAAATGGTTTGGGATGCGACTTTCAACTGCACATAAAATGAAAACCAAGACTTAGATTGAGGAACTGTCGACTCCGATGGATTACTGGCATAGGATTTCAGCTAGAGCACCCCTCACTCCCGGGTGCCATGCCTCAGAAGTTCCTTTACTCATTGATTTCGAGAACTAGGGTTTTTATCAGTTAGAAGCAATGCAACATTTGGATTAAGGTGTCCAATTTGTGAAACCGTGCCTCGAGAGTGGATGGAAAATGTGGTCACCTAGTCCATGCCTAAACAATCTTGCAACATTTCATGAAAATAAAAAATGCTGATTCGTTAGGTTTTTATGCCCCAAGGAGGTATTGAAAAAGAGTCCCTGGAATGGTTTGGGATGCGACTTGCATCTGCACATCAAATGAAAACCGAGACTCATATTGAGAAACTGTCGACTCCGATGGATTCCTGTCATAGGATTTCAGCTAGAAAACCCCTCACTCCCAAGTGCCATGCCTCGGAAGTTGCTTTACTAATTGATTTCGAGAACTAGGATTTTTCTCAGTTAGAAACAATGCAACATTTGAATTAAGGGGTTCAATTTATGAAATCGTTCCTCGGGAGCGGATAGACAATGTGGTCACCTAGTCCATGCCTAAACAAACTTACAATATCTCATGGAACTCAAAAATGCTGATCCATTAGGTTTTTATGCCCCAAGGAGGAATTGGCCAAGAGTCCCCAAAATGGTTTGGGATGTGGCTTGAAACTGGGCATAAAACAAAATCTGAGACTCAGATTGAGGAACCTTCGACTCCATTGGATTCTTGGCATACAATTTTAGCTAGAGTACCCCTAACTCTTGATTCCCATACCTCAGAGGTTGCTTTATTCATCGATTTCGAGAACTAGAGTTTCACCCAATAAGAAACAATGAAACATTTGGATTAAGGGGTTCAATTTATGAAACCGTGCCTCAGGAGCGGATGGACAATGTGGTAACCCAAACCATGCCTAAACAATCTTTCCACATCTCACGAAACTCAAAAATGCTGCTCCATTAGGATTTTATGCCCCGAGGAGGATTTGTCCAAGAGTCCCCGAAATGATTTGGGATGCAACTTGCAACTGGGCATAAAACAAAAATCGATACTCATATTGTGGAACCGTCGACTCCGTTGGATTCATGACTTACGATTTGAGATAGAGCACCCGTCACCACCAAGTCACATGCCTCGAAGGTTGTTGTATTCATCGATTTAGAGAACTAGGGTTTCACCCAGTAAGAAAAAATGCAACATTTGGATTAAGGGGTCCAATTTATGAAACCGTGCCTCAGGGGCAGATGGAAAAAGTGGTCACCTATTCCATTCCCAAACAAGCTTGCAATATCTCACGAAACTCAAAAATCCTGCTCCGTTAGGTTTTTATGCCCCGAGGAGGTATTAGCAAAGAGTCCCCGAAATGGTTTGGGATGCGACTTGCAACTAGGAATAAAACGAAAAACCAAAACTCTGATTGAAGAACCATCGAATCCATTGGATTCCTAACATAAAATTTCAGCTAAACCACCCCTCACTCTTGGGTCCCATACCTCATAAGTTGCTTTATTCATCGATTTCGAGAACTAGGGTTTTGCTTAGTAAGAAGCGATGCAACATTTGGATTAAGGGGTCCAATTTATAAAATGGTGCCTTGGGAGTAGATGGGAAATATGGTCACCTATTACATGCATAAATAAGATTGTAGCATCTCACAAAACTAAAAAATGATGCTCCGTTATGTTTTTATGCCCCGAGGAGGAATTGGCCAAGAGTCCCCAAAATGGTTTGGGATGCGGCTTGCAACTGGGCATAAAATGAAAACTGAGACTCATATTTTGGAACCTTAGACTCTGTTGGATTTCTGGCATACAATTTTAGCTAGAGCACCCCTCATTCCTGGGTCCCATGCCTTAGAGGTTGCTTTATTCATCGATTTCGAGAACTAGGGTTTCATTCAACAAGAAGCAATGCAACATTTGGATTAAGGGGTCCAATTTATGAAACCCTGCCTCGGGAGCAGATGGAGAAAGTGGTCACTTAGAACATGCCTAAAAAATCTTGCAACATCTCACGAAACTCAAAAATACTGCTCCGTTAGGTTTTGATCCCCCAAGGAGGTATTGGCCAAGAGTCCCCAAAATGGTTTGGGATGCGACTTGCAATTGGGCATAAAACAAAAACTGAGACTCAGATTGAGGAACTGTCGACCCCAATGGATTCCTGACATAGGGTTTCATCTAGAGAACTCCTCACTCCTCGGTCCCATGCTTCGAAAGTTGCTTTATTCATCGATTTCGAGAAGTAGGGTTTTGCTCATTAAGAAGCGATTGAACATTTGGATTAAGGGGTCTAATTTGTGAAATCTTGCCTCAGGAGTGAATGGACAATGTGGTCACCTATTCCATGGATAAAAAATCTTGCAACATCTCACGTAACTAAAACATGCTACTCTGTTAGGTTTTTATGCCTCGAGGAGGAATTGGCCAAGAGCCCCCAAAATGGTTTGAGATGCGACTTGCAATTGTGCATACAAAGAAAACTGAGACTTAGATTGAGGAACCATCGACTCCAATGGGTTCCTGGAATATGATTTTAGATAGATCAACCCTCAATCCTATTTCCCATCCCTCAAAGGTTGCTTTATTCATCGATTTCAAGAACTATGGTTTCACCCAGTTAGAAGCAATGCAACATTTCGATTAAGGGGTCCAATTTATGAAATTATGCTTTAGGAGTGGATGGACAATGTGGTCACCTAGTATATGACTAAACAAGCTTGCATCATCTCACAGAACTCAAACAAGATGCTCCATTAGTATTTTATGCCTCGAGGAGGAATTAACCAAGAGTCCCCGAAATAGTTTGGGATGTGGCTTGCAACTGGGAATAAAAAAAACCGCGATTCATATTGCGGAACCATCGACTCCATTGTTTTCCTGTAATATTGTTTCAGCTAGAGGACCCCTCACTCCCAGGTCCCATGCCTGAGTGGTTTGTTTATTCATTGATTTCGAGAATGAGGGTTTCGCCCAGTAAGAAACAATGCAACATTTGGATTAAGGGGTCCAATTTATGAAATTTTGTGTTGGGGGTGGATGGAAAAAGTGGTCACCTAGTCCATGCCTAAAAAATCTTGCAACATCTCATAGAACTCAAAAATGTTGCTATGTTAGGTTTTTATGCCCCAAGGAGGTATTAGAAAAGAGTCCCTAAAATGTTTTGGGTTGCGACTTGCAACTGGAAATCAAATGAAAACCGAGACTTGGATTGAGGAAACGTCGACTTCGTTGGATTCCTGGCATACAATTTCAGCTAGACCACCCCTCACTCCTAGGTCCCATGCCTCGAAAGTTGCTTGATTCATCAAATTCGAGAACTAGGGTTTTGCTTAGTAAGAAGCGATGCAACATTTGGATTAATGGTCCAATGTATGAAACCATGTCTCAGGATCGGATGGACAATGTGGTCAGCTAGTCCATGCCTAAACAAGCTTGCAAAATCTCATGGAAAATTTACAACCTAGAATGGCCTCAAGGAAAAAATTGTCCTTTACAACCCCAATAAGTATCAAAGAGTTGATTCATCGAAGCTATGGTTCACTTGATTGAGTCGTAGAGTTGGTGTTGAGCAAGTGATGAACCGCCTTGATAAAGATATGTTATCATGGAAAAACACATTCTTCTTCCATTTTCATGGAGGTAGCTCGGTGAAAGTATTAGGGGAGCACACTCTCTCTAAACGCCAACCCATTGTTTTCTCTATGTCTTAATGAGTGGTTAAATTGAGAATACCTAAATCTCAATAGAAACTTAATGTTTCCCATCTTGGGAACCCACCTTTCATCTAATCCATTTAATAGATTTGGAACTTGTTTCCCATGTCACATGGGGATGACACTATATTAAATGGTGGAACAATGTCATAATTGGAGAAATCACAATGTTCTTGTGAGGGATTGGATTGTAGATAACAACCATGAGTTTGTGTCATAAATCGACAAGGAAGAGTTTGAGGAGGTATCTCGACATATTTAACTTATTCCCTATGATGAAGTTCTTCAATCATGAGTTATCATATTAAGACATAGTTTGAATATTGATCAAAGTTTTTAGGTCCAAGGTGCCCAAATTTACTTTTGGCTCCATTGTCTTAAAATTGGGGATCAACCCAAAAAATCCTTCTTCAAAATGCTTGCTATCAAGGAAGCATCTAAAAATATTGGCGTTCTAAAGACAAAGTCGGGAAGGGTATCCATACAAGAGGAAATTAAGTGGGAATTTATTGTGCACTTTCATACTATATTTCAAATCAAAGGCATGGCTAATGCATAAAGGTCCGTCAAGGAGATGTACATTGAATTGTTCCTAAAAACGTTTCCCCTGAACAAGAAATAACTTGTGATTAGGATTTGACCCTACTATAATTGACTAAAATGTTGATGTTGATAGATGACGATAATTTTCTTTGGTTGGATGGTTTCCCATCTGAGTTTTTTAAAGCCACATGGGATTGTGTTGGGCATGACTTACCTAGAGTTTACAAAGAAGTTGTCCGGAATAATCCTCTTTGAATTTTTATCAACAAATGTTTCATCAAATTTATCCTCAAAGTGGGGAAGGAGGGGGAGAGAAGAATTTGTTACAAGCTGGTGGCCAATTACTCTTCTTAATGTTTGATATAAGATTTTGGCCAAAGCCTTAGCCTTGTAGTTCCACTACATCTTACCTTAGGTTATCGAGGCAGAGTAAATTGGTTTCATTCAAAACTAATTTTTCTTTGCTAATGTAGTATTTTTTTGGGAGGGTATGGATTGGGTCGGATTCCTGGGGTTGATATTGCTAATTATCAAGTTGTACTTTGAGAATATATAAGATTGCATTAAATGGTCATTAATTTTGGTTTTGTTATAGGCTCCATGATTTGGTCATTTTTTTTTCTAGGTGGTGGAAAACATATTCTAATGTACTTAAGACTATTTGTGTGTTATTCAAGCTACATATGAGGAAGTTGGTATGTCCAAGTCAACTAGGAAAGTTTGTGTTATTTTCTAGATATACACAAAATCTTGCAAATATAATTAGAAATGGATTCAACAGAATCATGTAAAAAGATATGCTTTTATTGCAATGAAGTCAATGGATACAATGGGGTTGATCCCATTTTTTTTTATCATTGGTGAGGTAGTTGTGCTACCATTACACATAACTACTTTATTTAAATATGATATAATTATCATTTACTAGATTACACCAATTAATCCTTATACTCTAACACCCCCTCTTAAGGCTTACAATACAATTAAGAACATTGAATAAACCATTCTTTAGATTATTTTGTTTGACAAAAAATTCTTGGACTAAGTAAGGCTCCGTGAAGTTTCCTCATAACCCTTGTAGAGGTGTAGCTCCTAAGTTGAATTCCCAAGTCTCCGGATTGCAGCTCCATGAACTCTCAAATTATGAATATTCTATGTTAAATCACTAGACAACAATCCACATGCATGTCTCATAAGCCCATTGTTCAGGGATTATTTATGAGATCCACCAAATCTCAAACTATCTAGGAAAAAATCCATGCTGAGAATCACCTACACTTGATCCCTTCCTTGTCCACTAAGTCTAGGCCTCTTAAATCATGAAATCATCAATTTTTTTTACCGTCCTTTATATTTATAATAAGGTACAATGGTAAAGGTTTATCTGCTACATCAAAATCACTGATAAAGGTTGAACATCAAATATCAATATAGAAATATCTCCATCTACTAAGTTTTTGAGGCACCTAGCTAGGGTGTTTCCCTAGTTCTCCTATAGGATATCTTAGATACAAAGTTTATCCATGTCAATCTTACATCTGCTGCAAATAAAATAAATTATGAAGCTAAAATATTGTCTCTTTTGATGATTTCTAGAATGAACGTAATAAATAAAACTTATATATTTTCTCACTCTTCTTCTACTATATCAGTTTTTGTTTCTCAGATTTATAATTATTTATGCTTCCTCTTTCATACCTTCATCTTTATCTCAATAGGATCAATATTTTCTATATATAAATTGTCTTTGTGCTTATGCAGTGGTATTACTATGTGATGGGATATAGGTCATTCTCTCTATTGCATATTATTCTCACAGAAGTAGATTAGGCATACAAACATAATGTATTCTTGTTTTGTCTGCTACAAGTAAGACAACTTATTAATCTCTCTACTCTCTCTGTCGATTATCTTTTATTGCACCTATGTTCTTCTTGACAATCTAGTTAAGGCATGGATAGTTAAGTGCAAATTTAATTATCTACATTTGATTCGATCTCCAAAACATGCTACATGACTAATTTCTTGGTGGCTCTTTGAAACCCTTTCTACTTGAAACAATGAGGTGCATCCCCTCTCGGTGTTAATACAACGGTTTCCCTTCATTTGACCTGAACTCAAGTTCCTTTTAATATGGTGGCTCCTCCTTAGGTGAAAAACATATAATAAACTTTTCTTTCATGTATTAGATACAACAACTTGAATCTCTTGACACTTACTGTTGGGATACTGAGAGGGGGGGGGGGTGAATCAGTACTACCCTTTTTCAACAATTAGCAGTTACTTTTATATTTTGTTAATTACCACAATAAATCAACAATGGACTTGTTTGTAAAATAAATTACATAAATATAATTAATAGGAATTACAAGGATTTATGAAGAATAGTGAAGGACACCAATACTTTTTAGAGCACCAACTCTAGGAGACAAAAATCCCCTTCTTCAGGGCACCAACCCTAGGAAGCACCAACTCCCTTATTTTTTAGGGCACAAACCCTAGTAAGCACCAACTCCCTTATTTTTTAAGGAACAAACCCTAGTAAGCACCAACTCCCTTGTCTTTAGGGCACCAACCCTAGGAAGCACCAACTCCCTTAAATTACACTTACTAGTTAAAAAATATGAATCCTTCTGTGCTCCTCCCTTCCACCCTCACTTCATAAGAATCATCAATTCTTCTTCTTGGACCCTGCTGTTGTTTTGATCTTTTGATTTGGACTACATAGACACTTCTTCTTCACTGTTCTTCCTTGCTTATATAGTCACCCAAATGGTGTGAGATATGAATCATCGTGTCCCTTTATTTGGACCATCACACCTCTTTATTTAGAATAAAAAAAATAATGTTTGTTTTTCTTCATTATTATTCAAACATTATCGTGAAGGATTTTCAATTTAGTTAGAGTGATTTTAAAAAATCGAACACTAATATGGATCAATTTCGTTTTTAACTCGATTCCATGTCTCTGCAAATATTACAGAAATCGAATTCTACATAGGCGYTTCCTTTAAACCATTTACATGTGACCATATGCACAAAACCACAAGCTTATTAATTTAAGTGATGTTCCCAATGCCTCATGGCTTATGTGTTCGTAACCTGTGACCAGGGACTGGAACCTAGTCCTCCGGACTTCGGCCTTGMAGTGTTTTCTCTTTCATCCAATATTTCAAAGTTTGACCTCTCATAAGGATTGATCTAATGGTTAGCATGATTCTCGGAACCAAATCAACGGTCTAGCTTTGATCCTTACACTACCCTTCCACTGCTTTATCCAACGGTCTAGCTTTGATATTTACACTATCTTTCCACTGTTATGAATTAATCAAAGGTTGAGATGGACGACCACTATTTACTTTGGGACTTCAGGTTATTCGCTTTTCTCACTTCCCAATGCTCCATAGTGAGATTCCCCGAATAAACCTCGAGTAAGTTGACTTCATCTAACGATCCTTCTTTGACGCGAAAAGCTTAACATGATCCAACGGTTGTCGATAATTCGACTATTCTGGATCTCGTGAATCCTTCATCCAATGACTGTGATCAGTTCTAGATCAATGGCCTAGATTCATTTCGGCCTTCAGGACTTTAGGTTATTATTTTTTCTCACTTCTGAATTCTCCCGTAGTGAGATTCCCCGAATAAAACTCGATCAACTTGACTTCATCTAACGATCCTTGTTTGACGCGAAAAGATTAACATGATCCAACGGTTGTCGGTAATTTGACTATTCGGGATCTCGGGCCTTTGGCCTTGCTTATCCTTTCCTTCCATTTTATTTTAATCGGACGGTCAATATAACTCCCGAAATGTTTCTTAGATCGGACGACTCATGACCTTCCTTGATCTTAACGGCTGGAAAACCTCCCGAAGCTCCTACTTCAGATCTGTTGGTTGAGATTTGATTCTTCCCAACCTATGACTTCCCCTCAATCTGACTGTTCTGGACTGTCCCGAAATGATAATGGATGACTCTTATGGACTTCAGATCTCTTTTGAGCCTCCTGTGCATCATGTATTATGAGATTTTGGGTTTATACTTGGATTCCAACTAAACCAATATCGTTGATCTGTTGGGAATTCGATCCTTATAGCGTTAATGTGCTTTCCCTTCTAAGCTTCGATTAACGTTTCTTGCTTATGATATGTTTCATTGCTATTTCTCCCGAGATTTTAATAATTATTTGTGCATTCTTTACTCCTTTTGTACATGGATTCTCTATATGCTATCTCTCCTGAGCTTTAGAGTCATAAGATCATTGTTGATCCTATCGTGATCAACAATGATCACGATCTACTTCTGTGCAACTTCCTACGTTATTTCTCCCAAGCTTTTAGGATCCGAAGGACATATAATGATAATACCATATTGATATTCTTGAAATCAATTCCACAATCAACTTTCATCATTTTGGCCCTCTTTGACATCAATCAACACCATAACACCATGTCCAACATTTTGCCCCTTTGGCATTGATGGCAACCTTTTTCTTTTTGAAATTATGCCCTTATCAATTTCCTCCCCCTTTGACACAATGGCATAGATGATCTTTCTTCGCTCCCCCTGTGGAAATGCTCCCCCTAACCATGTGCCCCTTGTGATATGATTTTATGTTTTTTAATGAGGTTTTTGAATTACTCCTAATTTCTGTCAAAGATTTTCAAAAGTGGTCATGGGAAAAGGTTTTGTGAAAATGTCTGCAATATGTTTTATGGTGTCTACATACACTATTTTAACTATTTTTTGGGTAACCCGATCTCTTAGGAAATGGTATTTAATTGGGATGTGTTTGGTTTTAGAATGCATGAATGGATTTTTAGAGATACTTATGGCACTAGTGTTATCACAGTTAATAGTAATGGGATTATTATATCATATTTGTAGGTCTTATAAAGTTTGCTTCATCCAAATAACTTGTGTGCAGCAGGATGCAACAATAATGTATTCTTCCTCTACTATAAAGAGTGATGTAGATGTTTGTTTCTGGATTGACCATGCTACCATACTTTTTCCTAAGAAAAATGATCCTCCAGTGGTGATTTTACTATCATCTAGGCTATCGACCCAATCTGCATTAGTATATGCAATTAGATTGAAGTCTTTATCTTTTGGATACCATAATCCAAGTTTTAGGGTGCCTTGAAGGTATCTGAATATTCTTTTTACTGCTTTTAAGTGAGTTTCTTTAGGTGCAGATTGAAATCTCCCCACGAGTCCTACAACCTACATGATGTCAGGTCTTGTTTTTGTTGAATAGAGAAAACTTCCAACCATTGATCTATACATCGTTTGGTCCACTTTTGGTGAGTAATGTTCTATACTTAGTTTACATCTAGTGACCATGGGAGTACTCATAGTTTTATTGTCTTCCATTTGAAATTTCTTCAACATTTCCTTGGTATTTTTGGTTTTTGAAACTAATATTCCATTTTCTGTTTGATTTACTTGTAAACCTAAGAAAAATGATAACTCTCCTAGCATAGACATTTCAAACTCTCCCAACATTTTGGTTGCAAATTTTCTGCTTAGTGTAGTGAGATTACTCCCAAATATGATGTCATCTACATATACCACCACAACAATCATGTTTTGATACTCAATTTTGATGTATATATCAATGTCAGTAGTCCCTCTCTTATATCCTTGTTTTTGTAATTTTTATAATTTCTCAATTTTCATTTAGTTTGTTCTTGAAGATCCACTTGGTTCCTATCACATTCTTGTCCTTAGGTCTTGGAACTAGTTCCCAAATCTAATTCTTTTGTATTTGTTCTAGTTCTTCATTCATTGATTTTATCCAATCTTTACTTTTGATAACTTATTTAACTGACTTAGGTTCTATGAGGGATAACATTGCTTGTTCTGAGTCAAAAGCGAGTTTCCTTCTTGTTTCCACTCCTTCATTTTTATCTCTAATAATCTGGCTTTCAGGGTGATTCTTTTGAACTCTTTTTGATGGAGCTCTTGGAAAGGGCATTTCTTGATTGTCTTATTCGTCAGTATGTGGTTCATTTTCCCATGTTTCATTATTGTCATCTTCTTGTTGAGATTCTACATCATTATCTTCCTGTTGATATTTTACATCATCATCTTCTTGTTGAATTTTTTTTATCAATGCTTTGGGATATGCTCTTTTTTAGATCATCTATCTTTACATTGAAACTTTCCAATATCTTTAGTAGTCTAAGATTATAACATCTGTATGATTTCTTATTAGATGAATATCCTAAGGATATTCCTTCATCAGATCTTGGATCAAACTTTCTTAGGTTATCTTCATCATTCTTTATGTAACATTTACTTCCAAAAGTTATAAAGTGTTTTACAAATGCTGGCCTTCCAAACCATAGTTCATAAGGGTTTTTGTCATGGTTGGGTATCAATTGAGCTCTATTAAGTATGTGGACTACTGTGTAGATTGCATCTCTCTAGAATTTGTCTAAAATCTTGGCTTCATTTAGCATGGTTCTTGAAACTTCTTGAACTGTTTTTTTTTTTTTCTACCACTCCATTCTATTAAGGAATTATGGGAGCTGAAAACTGTCTTTTGATACCATGATTTTCACAGAATTGAATGAACTCTTTAGAGGTGAATTCTCCTCCATTGTATGATCTTAGACATTTAATTTTGAGATCTGTTTCATTTTCTACAAGGGCTTTGTATATTTTAAATTTATCAAAGGCTTCTGCTTTTTCTTTTAGAAAGAATACCTAGGCCAATCTTGTGTAATGATCAACAATAAACATAAAATATTGTTCACCATAATTACTTTTGGTTCTGGTTGGTCCACATAGATCTACGTGAATAAGATCTAATGGTTTTGTTGTGGAATGCTCTTCTGTTTTGAACCTAACTCTTGTTTTCTTTCCTATTTGACAATGCTTACAAGTAGAATATGAAGGCTTAATCACTTTTGGCAGGTCCCTAACTGCCTTTTTCTCGTTGGATTTGATCAATTTGTCAAATATTAAATGTCCCAACCTTTTATGCCATAGCCAACTTTCATCTACTTGGATTAAACAACATTTTTCTTCTTCATCTATATTAAGGATGTACACATTGCTAGATGTTCTTGGTGCAACTGCCACTAGCTTTCCAGTGTCCTTTTTTTTGATCTCACATTTCTGAGAATCAAAAGTAAGTATGTGACCCTGATCACATGTCTGACTTACACTTAGTATATTTGGTTTGAGATTTTCTACCAGAAGTACATCTTCTGCATTGGTTTTATTATTTCCTAAACTAACAGTGCCTTTTCCCAGTATCTTGGTTGACATGTTATCTCCAAAAGTTACTTTTCCTTTTCCTTTCTTATTTAATTTGATAAATTCACTTTGATATCCAGTCATGTGTTTGGAACAACCACTATCTATATACCACTGACATCCTTGATTTCTTGCATATAAGTCTACATTGCACTCTATTTTCTTTTTCTTCCATACTTTTTGATTATGGGAAAAATTTGTCTTTTTATCATATTTTGGAAATCTACATTCACTGGTTTTATGACCATTATTGTTGCATTTTTGGCATTCACTATTGAAGTATTTCAAAGGAGAAAATGAGTTATAGTTTCTCTTCTATGTATTGTACTTATTTTTATTATATCTTTGGACATTTCTACGATTGTATTGTCCATAATGTTTGCAGTGTACTGCCTTATGTCCAAAATTATTGCAAGAGTGACAATATCCAATAAATAGATATTTAGGGGGATTCCTTCTGATGATTGTATCTTTCTTGTCATCTTTTACTCTAGTAGGGAGTATTGATTTCTGTTTATGTGTAATAATTTTCAATGGTATCATCTTTGCCTTATTAACTTCTTTTCTTAACGAGTTTTTCAGACCATCTGCGTAACTGATTGGTTTCTTGACAAATCCTTGTGATGTAGAAGTTGAGTCTTGGGTGTATCCAAAACCAGTCTTGTTGTTTGGTGACCTTTGACTACTGAGAATTTCATCCAAGATCTTTGAACTATTTCCAAATTGTGATCCCTTCTTTTCTTTCTCAATTTCACTTTTTAGCAGCTTAATCTCAACTTCTAGTTTCTYACATACTTGTTTTTTATCATTAAGTTGTTGTAAAATTACTTCTTCAATTTTATTAGCTTCTAGGAGCTGGGAATTCAAATAACTGATGGTATTTTCTAACTSTTTGATGGTTTTGAAAACTTCCCTCTCTCTTGATTTAGTAGCTTCTTTAATCTCTAGAAGMTTTTCCCTTAGCACCCYATTTCTTTTTAGTTTTTCTTAGTTCTTCAATTATACTAAGGATTTATTCTTCAAAGTTCACTTCTTCTTCATTTTCTGAATGTTTATCATCTTGATTTTTTATTCCCATAAATAGAATCTCTGGTTTGTCTTCTTCATTTTCTTCTGATGAGCTACTGTCTTCTTGGGTAAAGAACGTTTTCTTTTTCTTGTAGAACTTCTTTTTATTATTAGTGTTGCTTTTCTTCCGATTTTTGAAGGTTCTTTCGTCCAATTTTTCCACAGTTGAAACATATTAGAGGAATCTTTCCTTTGTATTTCCCTGTCCCTTTCTTGAGTTTCTTTATGAAGTTGGCAGTTTCCTCATCATACATATATGATAACTCATCATTGGTCTTTTGGTCCTACCTCATCTTTGTTTTAGATGATTTAAAGATTGTTTCTCTTTTTGATGATTTATCATTCCTTGTTCTCATTTCATATGCTGTAAAAATTCCATGAAGCTGATCAACCGTGAGTGTGTCAAGATCAGGCCTATCTTCAATTGTAGAAATCTTGGCGTCATATCTCATATGTAATGAATGACCTTAGTATATTTTTCACAATAGGTTTATCTGTAAGTTCTTCTCCTGCTGCTCTGATTGAATTAACCACTTCGTCTACCCTATGAAGGTATTCAACAATGTTCTCTTCTTCTTTCATTTTCAGATTTTCAAACTGATTTCTATAGGTCTATAGTTTGGATTCCTTGAGTTTTCTATCTCCTTCATATACAACCTCCAATTTGTCCCAGATTTATTTGGTTGACTTACAATGCATAACCTTCACACATATATAATTTTTCAACCCTCCTAGAATTGCATTAACTGCTCTTGAGTTGTCATTGCATATTTTCTTTCCTGCAACATCTTTGGGTGGAGTAGTTGGTGCAGCGTAACCATCTACAATAGATTGCCAGATATCAAAACCAAGAGCCAACATGAAGTTTTTCATTCTTATTTTCCATAGAGCATAGCCACCTCCATTGAACAATGGTGCTTTGTTGTTAGACATTCCCTCTTGCTGATCTATCTTTAGGATCTACCTTCCAGGTTTTTAGACTGTGCTAAAGGCACCCGCTCTGATACCAATTGTTGGAATACTGAGAGGGGGGGTGAATCAATATTACCCTTTTTCAACAATTAGCAGTTAATTTTATATTTTGTTAATTACCACAATAGATCAACAATGGACTTGTTTGTAAAATCAATTATATAAATATAATTAGTAGGAATTACAAGGATTTATGAAGAATAGTGAAGGAGGCCAATCCTTTTTAGAGAACCAACTCTAGGAGACACAAATCCCCATCTTCAGGGCACCAACCCTAGGAAGCACCAACTCCCTTATTTTTTAGGCACCAACCCTAGGAAGCACCAACTCCCTTGTCTTTAGGGAACCAACCCCAGAAAGCACCAAATCCCTTAAATTACACTTACTTAGTAAAGGATATGAATACTTCCGTGCTCCTCCCTTCCACCCTTACTTCATAAGAATCACCAGTTCTTATTCTTGGACTCTGTTGCTATTTTGATCTTCTGATATAGAGTAC
Organism: Picea engelmannii; assembly: GCA_009831015.1. Classification (NCBI taxonomy): domain Eukaryota; kingdom Viridiplantae; phylum Streptophyta; class Pinopsida; order Pinales; family Pinaceae; genus Picea; species Picea engelmannii. The sequence continues at coordinate 80,745 of ML795151.1, forward strand.
AAAGACACTTCTTCTTCACCGTTATTCCTTGCTTATATAGTCACTCAACTGGTGTGAGCTATGAATCATTGTGTCCCTTTGTTTGGACCATCACACCTCTTTATTTAGATTAACAAAAATAATGTTTGTTTTTCTTCATTATTATTCAAACATTGCCATGAAGTATTTTCAATTTAGTTAGAGTGCTTTTCATAAATCGATCACTGATATAGATCGATTTCACTTTTAACTTGATTCCATGTATCTGCAAATATTGTAGAAATCGAATTCTACAAAGGCTCTTCCTTCAAACCATTTACATGTGACCATATGCGAAAAACCACATGCTTATTAATTTAAGTGATGTTCCCAACGCTTCACGGCTTATGTGTTCGTAACCCATGACCGGTGGATGGAACATAGTCCTTCGGACTTCGACCTTCAGGCATTTTCTCTTTCATCTAGTCTTCCAAAGTTTGACCTCTGAAAAGGATTGATATTATGGTTAGCATGATTTATGGAACCAAATCAACAGTCTATATTTGATCCTTACACTATCCTTCCACTGCTTTATTCAACAGCCATGACTTAATCAAAGGTTGAGATGGATGACCAATATTTACTTGGAGACTTCAAGTTATTCGCTTTTCCCACTTCCCAATTCTCTCGGAGTGAGATTCCATGAATAAACCTTGAGTAACTTGACTTCATATAATGATCCTTCTTTGATGCGAAAAGATTAACACGATCCAACGGTTGTCAGAAATTTGGCTATTCGGGATCTCGTGAATCCTTGATCAAATGACTGTGATCAGTTCTAGATCAATGGTCTAGATTTGTTTCGACCTTCGAGACTTCGGGTTATTCGATTTTCCCACTTCCAAATTCTCCCGTAGTGAGATTCCTTGAATAAACCTCGAGTAACTTGACTTCATATAAAGATCCTTATTTGAGGCGAAAATCTTAACACGATCCAATGGTTGTCCGAAATTCAACTATTCTATATCTCGGGCCTTTGGCCTTGTTTATCATATCCTTCCATTTTATTTTGATCGGGCGGTCAATATAACTCCCTAAATGTTTCTTAGATCGAACGAATCATGTCCTTCCTTGATCTTAACAGCTGGAAAACCTTCCGAAGCTCTTTCTTTAGATCTATCGGTTGAGATATAATTCTTCCCAACCTCTGACTTCCCCTCAATTTGACGGTCTTGGACTGTCCCTAAATGATAATGGATGACTCCTGTGCATCATCTCTTTTGAGCCTCATGTGCGTCATCTCTTTTGATCTTTTGGGTTTATACTTGGATTCCAACTGAACCAAGATCATTGCTTTGTTGGGAATTCAATCCCTATCGCGTTCATGCACTTTCCCTTCTGAGATTCGATTAACGTTTCTTGCTTCTGATATGTTTCATCGCTATTTCTCCTGAGATTTTAATAATTATTTGTGAATTTTTTACTCCTTCTATACATGGATTTTCTGTATGCTATCTCTCCTGAGATTTAGAGTCATAGGATCACTGCTGATCGTATCATGATCAACAATGATCACGATCTGCTTTTGCACAACTTCCTACGTTATTTCTCCTTATCTTTTAGGATCTCAAAGACATATAATGATAATACCATATTGATTTTCTTGACATCAATGCCATAATCAACATTGATCATTTTATCCCTCTTTGACATCAATGCCAACACCATAACACCATTTCCAACACTTACAACTTTAGATTTTATAGTGGCTTCTCTATAGCTTCGCACGAGTCTAGAATACACTCTTTCACATGTTTCACATGTTTCACATGATGCACACTATTGTTGGTGATTTAGTGTGTAGTTTACATAGCCTCAATAGAATTCCACTACCCTTTTGTAGTTTCTTCTTTGTCTTTGACCACAATATCAAATAGGCAATGAATGAATTCTCCTTCAAGTTTGAAAACATCAGACTTTTATTCTTCGACCACCAACTCTCCTTTGATTACAAAAGGTGGCTTTATTTCAGTGATATGACAATGAATTGATATGGGCTTTATATGGGCATTTTTTTTTCAAACTATTGTGGAGTCAAGGGCTTGTATTGAAACCATTCTTGGTGGATTCTTTGTAAGACTTCCACCTATTATTCAAATTTGGACCAAATAAAACTCCAAATCTTCTTGTTTGATGCCATTATATTTTTCTAAATATACAAGAAAGATTGCAAACATGATTAGAAACATGCTCAATTGACTCATGTAAAGATATGATTTTATTTCAGTGAGATCAATTGATACGTTGGGGTTGATCCCCTTTCTATAATTGGTGAGGTAGTTGTTGCTACCATTACAAGGTAACTACTTTATTTAAATATGATCTAATTATCATTTTATTAGATTACATAAAGTAAGCCTTGTAGTTTAATATGATTCCGTCTGGCCCCATCCTTATATTTGGTGGTTGTAGAGGCCCTTGGATACCTCCTTCATCACTAGTCTCCTCAAGGGTTGATTAAAGGTGTTTTGTTATCCAAGTTTGATGCTTATCAAATGGTCAATGAACATTTTTCTGACAACTCATTTCTTACTATCTTGGAAGGAAAAGAGTCAATGGACAATACTATGGACTATCTAGATTTTTAATGAGGCCTCAGGTTCTAAAATTCAAAGGCCAAATCCGTTATGAAATGTTATCTTAGGATGTCATCCCTGATTGGATAGCCTATCAAGGGTGGAATTAGATTAAATGTGGTCAAGTGTTTAAATTTTTGGGGTTCCCCTTTGATTTTCAATCTTCAGTAAAATCACTCTGGGAGATGGTGTTGTAATGAATAGCCAAGAAGGAGGACAAGTGGATTTCATGGCCTCTATCTCTAGCAACTATATTATAGGTCTACTCCAAGTTTCTTGTTTCCATTCATGTGTATTATTCATCTTGATGGGTTCTGTCCATTACAACCTATTAATGGATATAGATGATCCTTTGAAACATTATCAACACTAACATGTATGAAAAAAGGTCTTCCATCAGGTTAATTGGGAGCTTTGTTACAGTCCAAAGGAATATAGTGGTTTTAGGATAATTTGGTGTTTTTTCCAATCGCATGCCCTATGTGAAAAATGGGAGATTAGGGTTGTGGGAGGTAAATAAAACTAGAAAGTGCTCCTGCAAAATATCATTCTGAGAGGGGGCTCTTCTTGAGAACTATTTTATCAACTTGAGGAGGAAACTAGATAAACTACATAAAGGAGACTAGTTTTCAAGATGCGGCCAAGATTCCAAGAGTCTCCTTTATCATCTTGAGAGCTACAATGACCTCATCCGACCAACCAACAAGAGTGAAATATTTACAGAATTGGGTCTGAAGGTCAACCACTTCTTGGTCTATTTTTTGGTTTCTTCATGCATATACCAAGCCTTTGGGATATGTCAAAGTGGATTAAGATCCTCTAGGATGGCACAAGCTTCCCCTTCTTGAATAAACTCAAAGCAATAGTACAATGTTGAGGTGATATCATGTATATGATGGATCAAGAGTAGATAGTGGAACTAGAGGATTAATGGGACTATGATTTTCTCCTATGCATGTGCTAATGCAAATGTCATCTGGCATTACTTCCTTTATAGACCCAATAACAAACTTTCATTTTGGGTAGGTGCACTTTGGGTAGGCGACATGGTCATTATTGATGAAGTGGATGGTACATTGACTAACATGAATATGCAAGGTTGAGCACGAGAATGGAGGCTAATTACTAATTATATGATGGAAATGGGTTTTGGTAGATGCCTAAGCTAGTGTTTTTAGTTTGCGAAGGCCCTTTTTTTCCTCCACTTTGCTCTTATTTCTCTTTCTAGTCTTTGTGATATGCATAACACTCCTCAGTTTTGTATCAGTGGTACTATTGGTAGTCACAATACTTAATGGGATATAGCCTTAGTCAATTCCATAGGCATATACAATGGTTTTTTCATGGTTGTGAGGAGTATCAAATGTTTATGGAGTAGTAATTAGAGGTGCAACAGAGTAAGTGGGTGGAGCATGAGTGGTAAGCGGTGTTCATGGAGGTATCACTTGGTTATTTCACTCTAGTATCCTAAGGGGATTTTATTACTAAGGTGGTGATGGTGGTGTAATAGGAAGTTTTGTAATTTACTAGGTAGCATTGACTTGAGGTGCATAGGGAGCATCGACTACACCATCTCCAACAACATGTCTATTATGGTTGTAGTTACCATGTGGTCTAGGATGATTAGTGGTAGTGACTTCCTTGAAAGGAGGGATGTTGTAGTATACTACATGAGGTTATGATGGATGTAACATGCCTCCAAACCTAACACCTTCTCCATTCCATATTTTGAGGTGAAAGTGTGGTTGTTATATCATTCTAGCTAAACTACATAAGGCTTCTATGAAAATTCGACATATATCAATAGAACAAAATGGATAAAAAACATTGTATAAAGTGGTTTTATCTCCCTAGCATATTTGGATAAGGGATACAACCTATGAGAATCATCATCCTGCAAGGAGAACATGGAGAGGAACTAGTCACATAACTGCTAAAAAGACAAAGGAATTATCTTAGATATGTTGGAACCACTTAAAAGCAATGCTTAAATGTGTGTATGGGAAGATTTTAGGCATGGCATTTGGATAGTATTTCAAGTATTGATAGATGTTAGCCAATTTGGAAAGATGTTATTATACATATCCCATCTTATCATATTTAGGAATGGAATGTGGTAATATAAAAACTTGGATCTTTGGATGCAATGGTATCTTGAAGTATGGTTTAATCATATGTCCAAGTGGAGGCTATGCTAGTGGAACCAAAGGTAGGGGAGGTATAATCCTAGGGTTCTGTAATCAAATTTTTTAACATGGTATCACCTACTATGTATTTTCCTAAGGAATTGTCATATCTTGATAATATTAGTATGGATTTCTATGTGGCATTGTAGGAATGGTGGGGTTAATCGTAAGATATGTACCCTGATAAGGTGGTATAGTGGGGTTAATCAAATTAGTTGTTGGGTAAGAAATTGGAGTAAGTAGCTACTATGTGATGAGGCCTTCTAAGGGATACAAATATATGGTGTGCATTTATGGGTGCACTAATATAGGTTAAAACTATACATAATGCTATTATAGTAACTCAATTATAATGGCATTCATTTTTTCAATCACTGTCTAGATGGGTTATGATTGGTCCTGCAAGTTACGTGGTGGAACCCAGTTTTGTATTTATTGGGAAAGCTGAGTGAATGATTACTAGTATGGAGATGGCTAGGAGGACTATGGTATGACATGATGCTATACTCTAGGTTGTGATTACATGGATATGGACAATTGGATATAAGTACTAGGTTGTAAGTGCATTCCAACTAATGATGAGTAAGTGGATATCAAATGACCAAGGACAAGTTGCGTGTTAAGAGAATGACCTGACTATATGGTGCCCATGGATGACTACAATGGGATGATATCATGCATATGTGTCCTAATTTAAAGTGGAAAGCTATGTTGAAATGGAACAATTATGTGATTAGGAGTGAGCAAAGGCTGGGTGAAAGGTGACACCATTAGCTAAATGATAAGGATAATCTAAATGGTTGTAGGAGGTGTAACCATGGCTATGATTGTAAGCTGGGTGAGAGGATTAGATCCATGACTCTAAGAATTATAGGTGGAAGCACTATGGTCATTGACTGGTAATGAGATATAGGTAGCAATGCATCCAAACTTAGGGTAAAAATAAAGGAAGTTCATGATATAGGATGGATCCTACTCTGTAATATGATCTAAAGTAATCTAGATATCCATCCCACTCATGAGGCATGTCCATGGCTCTATGTAGGGTTATAACCTTATGACTCAATAGGTAGGGAGGTCAATATAATAATAGTTGATAGCATGGTCACAAATTTAGATTGGATTATGAGGATCTCTATAGAACTGAGAAGTGGTGTCATTTGGGTCATTAGAGATAATGGATGCAACATGGTTTAGGTGTTATTCAATCATTTTGTTAATGATGCCATCTATAATGGCAGTATGGAGGCATGATAGGGGATGCCACTTATATATAAAAATAAGAAGTAATAAGTTAAAAAGAATAAGGCTAAGGCAAAAAGAGAAAAAAGGTCATGAAGTGTAAGAAGCAAACGAACCAAGCAAAGAGATAATTGAACACAACCAAAGATACCCTACATGTGAAAAAATGAAATATGAAAAGCAAAATAAAAATGTAAAGGGTGACCGACATGGTGAGGAGCTAAAAAAGAGGAGGGAAAATTATTAATATAAAATAAAAGAAAAGGAATACGTGCAAGTAAACTAGCATCAAACTAGTTTCATATCAGGTTCAACATAAGAATGTCTTATACTTGAAAGGAAAATGTGAGGGCATAAGGATGGATCTATGGAATTACAACATGTTTAAGTCCTCCTGGGGGACACCTTAGGTGAGGTAGCACTGGAGATACCGAAATTCTTATAATGTAGCGTGAGTAGATAGAATAAAAAGAGAAAGGTTCACTATTAAACTCTTATGCATGGCTAACAAACATTGTGGGCTGATAAGAACCCACTTCGAATGAGTCGAGAAAAATATCACTTTTTTTTTTTTATTACTGCTTACAAGGGGTGTAGGTGGAATGAAGGAAGAACCTACAAGGGAAAAAGTAATATAGATAGTGAGGCAACATAAATTCAACCCAAACTATGCTAAAATAACTAGAGTTTGGAGCAACAACTAAGTAGATCTAGATGAAGGATGACAATCTGTTAAGGGCAAGACGTAGGTGATGAAACATAAGGTGGTAATGCTACCAAATTAATTCTAAGGAAATAAAGGGGAAAAATGATACCTAATAAGACTTAAGTGGAATATGGACCGACTAAGGCCAAAACTTAGGTGAGGGAAATATTACAATGGAGTGCTATTGAATAATATGTGTAATAACTGAGATGTCAAGGAGAACTAATATGCCCTCTTTTGTATAGTCTCAAAGACCTAGGGGTAATGGTGGAATGTTAGACCTCTTGCTATAGGAGGCTACCAAAATGTAGATAATAAGATGATACCTAAATGGAAGTCAATGAGGATGGTCATGGTGAAGAAAAAACAAGAGATAATAGCCAATGGGGTAAAAAAGAAGAGACAAATGGCTCAAGAGACAAGTAGTTAATACAGTAATTAAGCAATAAACAAATATGTATAGTACTCCAATAAAATGAAAAACAAAAGGAAATAATCAAGTAGCAAGGTGGAAAATAAAGAGGCAAAGACAAACCAACAAGCCAATAACAATGGACCAAGAAAACATAAAAAATTAAAAGTGGTTATTTAAATATGCAATAAAAAAGGATACAAGAAGGAGGATGTCAATGTGAAAATGTAAAAGTAAAAATAGAAAGGATGAGTGGGAGAGCATTGTCATGAGTAAAGTGAATAGTGAAAAGATGGTGTGATACATGTGACAACATGATGGACTCAATAAACCACTAGGTATATGGTGTACAAAAGAAGTATATCAAAGGGATCAAAGGAAAGTACAGATGGTCAAGATGGTAAAAAGTAAGAAAATGGTTAAAAGTGGAAAAAGTATAGTCCATAGGTCAAAGTAAATCCAATATGGTTAAGGATATGTAAAAAAGGGTAAAAAGGTCATAAATCATCCCTAAAACAACATGTTGCAGCAATGGATTTCAATTATGGGCACTTCTTAGCCCTCAAACAACGTTCTCCTTCAATTTTGGGCATATTGCAGCCCTAAGAAAGTGATGCACAACATCGCAACTTTCCCCTTTGGAGTCCTGGGCACACTAGAAGGCATTCTGAGTTGTATTTAAGGGTAAATCAAAAGTAAGGGCACCATTAATCAACCAAATTTGAATTTCTGAGTATGTGACATCAAATTTTCATGGGTACGATGTCCAACATTCATCCTTTGGAGAGCTTCCTTAATAGTACTCAGGCCCTAATTCATCCCTAACTCAAAGAACATGTCCTTGTAGGGAGCTTTCTCTTGTAATATGCTTGGGTTTGTTCTTGTGAGTTAGACATTGGATATGATGAAATCATTGATAATATTATGCTTATTATTATTTACAATTGAGTTAGAGATGTGGGAGGAGCAACATTAGTCTCTTTTTATCTTTTATTCATTATATTTTTTACTTTTTCACTCGTTTCAGGCACTGGGGTTCTTGAGGATTCACCAAGTCTAGGGTGTTAGGGTTTCTACTCTAAGGAGGTAAGGAGTTAGGTTTTGATGTCAAACCCTAGGGTTGTACCTAATGAGGGGGAAGAGAAAAGGAGATTCCTTGCATGAGGCCAAGGAGGACTTGTTAGTGTGATTTGATTTTATTGGAGTCTCTTCATTGGAGATAGAGTTTTTGTGTTCTTCCCTGGCTAGGGTTTTGGAGAGATCATACGGTTGTAATAACTTATAGTAAGAAGCCAAAAGTACGTACTTCAACTTCATCTCCTATACATATATATGATTTTTTTAGATATCCAAAATTGTATTAGGAGAATTTGGCATTCCATGTGAGGGAATTGACATCTAAGCAACATGGGGCTACATGGATCTCTTATATAGAGGCTTCTACTTGAATTATGTTAGCTTGGGTTGATGGAGTGGACATGTAGGTGAGTGGACCCAGAAATGGCACATTGACTTGAAGAGGCATTGAATGATTGGATCCCTTGGAGGAGGAGTGTTGGACCTTGGATGAGGAGTGTTCTTGTCTTAGAGATTTTCTTGTGGATCCTCATCACCTTGGAACTTGACATATGTCACCTGTAGGAGGTGTTCTTCACATATGTGGGATTACTTGTTTGTAGTAGGTTGGTTGTAAGGTTTTAGGCCCAATTTCATATTGTTGGCCTTCATTACCTTTCTATATGTAAAGGAATGAGCTATATCTTTCATAATTGTCGTCATCATTGTGCTCTTTTCTTTTTACTTGTCTTCTTGGAGTAAGATTTTAGTGTTCATGAGGAAACCTAGGAGAAGTTATGGTGTTTAAAGAACATGTCCATTGCTGGGATCTTGCTCTTGTAAGATTCTTGAGTTCGATCTTGTGAGTTAGAAAATGGATATAATGAAATCATTGATAATCTAGTTATGCTTATTCTTATTCACAATTAAGTTAGAGATGTAGGAGGGACAACATTAGTCTCTTCTTATCCTTTATTCATTCTAATTTTTACTTTTTCACTCGTTTCAGGCACTAGGTTTTCTTGAGCATTCTTGAAGTCTAGGGTGTTATGGTTTCTACTCTAAGGGGGTAAGGAGTTAGGTTTTGATGAAAAACCCTAGGGTTGTACCTAATGAGGAGGAAGAGAAAAGGAGATGCCTTGCATGAGGCCAAGGAGGAATTTTTTGTGTGATCTTTTCTTTTTGGAGTCTCTTTGTTGGAGCTAGGGTTTTTGTGTTTTTACCTGGATAGGGTTTTGGAGATCTTGAAGGGTTGTACTGGCATATAGTAAGAAGAAAAAAGTATGTACTTGAACTTCTTCTCCTATACATACATATGAAGTTTTTAGCTATCCAAAATTGTCTTTGGAGAATTTGGCATTCCACGAGAGGCCATTGACATATAAGCAATACAAGGATACTTGGATCTTTTACATAGAGTCTTGTACTTGACTTATGATAGCTTGGTTTGAGGGAGTGGACATGTATGTGGTTGGACCAAAAAATGGCACATTGAATTGAAGATGGATTGGATGATTGGATCCCTTGGAGGAGGAGTGTTGGACCTTGGATGAGGAGTGCTCTTGTATTATAGATTTTCTTGTGGATCATCATCACCTTAGAGCTTGACATATATCACTTGTAGGATGAGTTATTCACATGTGTGGGACTACTTGTTTGTGGTAGGTTGGTTGTAAGGTTTTAGGCCCACTTTCGTATTGTTGGCCTTCATTACCTCTCTATATGTAAAGGAATGAGATAGTTCATTCATAATTGTCATCATCAATGTGCTCTTTTCTTTGTACTTGTCTTCTTGGAGTAAGAGACTAGTGTTGATGAGGAAAACCTAACAGAAGTTATGATGTTTACAAAAATTTCTATTGTTGGGAGCTTGCTCTTGTAAGATGATTAGGTTTGTTCTTGTGAGTTAGACATTGGAGATGATGAAATCATTGATAATATTATGCTTTTTATTATTTACAATTGAGTTAGAGATGTAGGAGGAGAAACATTAGTCTCTTTTTTTCCTTTATTCATTCTATTTTTTTACTTTTTTTGACTCATTTCAGGCACTATGGTTTCTTGAGCATTCTTGAAGTTTAGGGTGTTAGGGTTTCTACTCTAAGGAGTTAACGAGTTATATTTTCATGAAAAACCCTAGGGTTGTACCTAATGAGGAGGAATATAAAAGGAGATGCCTTGCATGAGGCCAAGGAGGAATTTTTAGTGTGATCTTATCTTATTGGACTCTCTTCGTTGGAGCTAGAGTTTTTGTGTTTTTATCTGGATAAGGTTTTGGAGAGCTCGGAGGGTTGTACTGGCCTATAGTAAGAAGCCAAAAGCATGTAATTGAACTTCGTCTCCTACACATATATATGAAGTTTTCTTGGGAGAAGTGCTAATACCCTTTTAAAGGCAATGTCTACTTCATTTATTGTTGATTTTTCATTTTAGGATCAATTCATAATGTGTAATATGACTCTTAGTATTAGAGGGTGTGACACGTTGGAATGAGCTTCCAATTTTTCTCTTCAGAAGATTAGGTTACAAAGTATTATGGAGGAAGGTAATCTTTGAGAGCATGTCATGAAAGTGGTTCTGAAACTTGTCAATCCAACATAATTAGATGCTCACCATAATAAGGCCAAGGAAAAGAGAATAATCATTGATTCAATGAAGGATCATTCCATCTATCATATTGCAAAGAGGATGACATGTAAGGACATGTTTGGATATTTGATAGTTGTTTCAAAGCTCTTGATTTTTTCGATAGATTCTCTTGTGAAACATAAAAACTCAATATAAATTCAGACAAGAGTGCCCATAAAGGGAAGAGATCCTACTGAGAGGAGAGGATGACATGTAAGGAAATGTTTGGATCTTTCATTTATTTGTTTCAAAGATCTTGAATTTTTTGATAGATTCTCTTGTGAAACATAAAAACTCATTATAAATTCAGACAAGAGTGCCCATAAAGGGAGGGAAGAGATCCCAGTGAGAGGAGTTGAGGGTTCCAAGCAAGTAAAATAATCCTAAACTAAAAGAATCAATTAAAATTATATAAAAATGTAAAGTGTTTGAATGGGAAAATTCATGAGATTTTGAAAAAAACACCCTATTACGTGGGTGGTGTGATAGGTTAGACATGAAACAATCAAACATGAGACCCATCAAGGAGACTCGAGACTATTGAGAACCAAGTCTATTAATAATGAACAAGGATAACTCAAGTCGAGGGGCACAACACTAGACTAATTTAATGAAATGAATATGGCCTACATATCAAACTAGGTAGTCAATGTCAACACTCTTTGTTAACCTTTTTTGGTGCCCTCTGATAAAGGCCCATGGTGAGACTATCACTGGAACGACTAGTTTAATGCAACAAGTCAATGTTGGTAAGGGACAAGTGTAAAGGAGGAGACCAATTAAAAAAATTAAATTAAAGTTGTAAAAAGAGATGGGAAGGAAGAACAAACCACCATACAAGGTTAGAGCACCTTAAAAAAACCATCATAGGGTAGAGTAACATGAAAGCTCAAGTTTTTTGTTATCCATTTCCCCCCCACATTGATAATACAAATTCCATGTATAATCAAAGCATGGTTAGTACCATTTTTAACTATTCACATCCAATTCATGATCCAAGGGAGAGAAGACCCTATGAATGTTGGATGAGAATCCAACTTATCCAAATAGTAGGAAAATACAAATAAATTAAAAGGAAGGGGTAGGCAAACTACGTTTGTTATCAAGAGACACATAACAAGGGTTAGTATTTCCAAACTCCATAAATTGCAAGGAACATTCCACAAGTTCATAAAATTCAAAGGAAATAAAGGGCAAGGATGCCCAAACGGGGAGCAATTGACAAAAACTAGGGAAAAAACAAGGCAAGGGATCCTTCAGTACTATTGATACCTCGTTCTCCATCCATATTATAAATTCGGTCCAATTTCTCTTTTGAAAAAGTTTTTTTTTCAAAATGTGTAGGATGTCGACCATATTTGTCCTCCTGTCAAAACATGACACATGGACTAGTTAAACTAATACATTTGTAATCATTTACTTTTTTCTAGGAAATAAAAAAAATGTCATTTCACATAATAAATATAAAGTTACAAACATGCAGATTAAGGCCTGTAGACCTTTTTGGCCACTGTGATGCATGGCATAGATTTTTGCAAGTCTAAATTTGGAGCCCTTGTCCTGAAACATACACTAAGTCAATTTAACTATGCACAAATAAAATATAAAAATCGTTTAAGAAATTTGATATAATATTATGAGCAAATTCAAATACCTGGGTACTCTCCTCACCGTAATTCCTCCGTACATCCGAATTCTCATATGACTTTACAAGTTCTTTCCATACTTTTAAACTGACATCAATTGGCCTTTTTTTGAGCCTTTGCTCGGATGAGAGTTTTTTTATCTTCTTTGTTTGGTTGCGCCTGAATCTCTTGCAATTCTGAGAGATTTGTATTTTCACCTTTTTTACTGACCAACCTACGCCAAATTTAGACTCCATGTCGTGAATTACAAATTTTTGTAGGTGCATTGGTATCTTTGAGAACGTCAAATGGAGATGGTATTTGAGTTGTTGAAGGCCTGATTCCTTCAACCTGTTCACAAAAACCTTCCCAATATCTGATATTCGTATTTTTCCTGAAACCATGTCGTATTCTATCCTTGTATGCAATATCCAAAACATGGCGTTGTGGAAGAAGTTTGGGTCCCAGGAGTGGCTTCGACATTGGAGGTCTTCACTCTCTGTTCCAAATTCTTAGAGGTTATCGTGAATTATTTCCTCTATATTCTGCTCGATCTAGGAGTGATTGGGGAATCAATTGATTCCCTTTGATAGGGTTGATTTTCTTGCAATGTTTCATGAGTGCTAGTGGATCAATTTTATTTGTATCTTGGAAGCGTTTTCAAGTCTACACCGTCAAGTTTTTTAATGGCCTCCATCCCCATATCAAATCCAAGGCCTCTTTCTCTTGGTCAGTCTCATGTCTCTAGATATATAAAATAATTTTTTTGTTTTAAATTTTTGAATAAAAAACAAAAAAAATAAAAATAAAAATAAAAATTAAGACAATTAGAAATCTATAAATTGACAATGAATTACCTCATTGTGGCTAAAATCTTCTTCCTTCCCTCTACTTGACATTTTAAGCGAGCTAGGAAAAATCCCTTCTGTCATGATTTGGGCAAGTTGACTTGGTCATGATTTGGTCACAAATTTTGAAGGTGCTTATTTCTTCTCCCTTATTCGTGTTTTTTTTTTCCTCTTCTAACAAGGATAACCAAGTGTCAAACTCAACTTTATATTATAGTGTTGTTCAAATACAAAGTTTACAAAGTATTCCAAAGAAGATAGTGATTGTGAGAGCAAATATGCTTTCTCAACTGAGTCGTAAGAAGGTTTGTGGTGGCCATGTCTAATAATAATGTTAAGATAAATCTCCCATGCTTGCTTTATGCTAATCTTGCAATATATTAGACCATAAAACATGAGGACATTTATAGATCATGAAGTCCAAATCTAACAATTGTGAAAGTTGATAATTTTGTTACCTGAAAATTGTGGAAATGGAACTTCCTGCTATGGTGATCTTTGATGTAGCAACTCATTGGATATTCACTAGTGTTTCTAGCTATTTAGAGTCCCTTGTTGAGGTATGGAGGATTACATGCATATGCATCTACAGTTGTAATCTTCAAGACAACCCACAACCTGAGCCTATGGCCTTTTTGCTGTGGAATGATTTGGGTACCGTAATTAAATCCCATGGGTTATGCAAAGAGAAATTATGTGGGTTATGTAAAGAGAAATCCAGAGCAAAGAGCATGAATCTAGTGTCAGGAAACATCCATTCGACCTCAGGAAACCCCCAACTCGTGATTTGGTCACACCCCTCTTTTGAAAATGCGTTTTCCTTTTGGCCCGTGAGGTTTTCTCTTTTTTTTTTTGGTTGAAACACTAGTCAACACAATCTACACCAAATTTAGTGCCAACTTATGGAGTCAACATAATCTATTTGGGGCACAAGAGTTGGCACACAAAGTGCCTAGTGTAGCGCATAAACTAGGAGAATTAGAACACCTTGAAAGGAATGATGAATACCAAAGGGATATGCATAGTAACAACAAAATCTCATATGGAACATTTGTTTTTCCAACAGTGGACAAGGGTCTATGCTAACTTATCCATAGGTGATCTTTGTGAGCCTTAATGTTTGTACTTAACTAATGTGGTTGCATGATATCAGAGTTTGTAGCAAAAATCATCTCACAATGATGATATAAGTTATGGTTATGTGATATGGGTCCTAACAATAGAATCAAGAACTCAACCAATGATGGTGAGAGTCGTTGGACCATAATCATTCTCATCATGGTTAAACCCTAATCAAGGAATATTACCCACTCTACTAGAACAATTATGTCTTTAGCTAGGATGCAACACCAAACAATTCCATGGAAGTTGAAGAGATGAAATTCTAATCAAAAAATGATATGGTAAGCTATTACACATTCCACTCCAATTCTTGTTATATATTTCGTTTTGGCTTGCTTTGTTTTAACAATAATTATGTAGAGATAACAAACTTGATGAAATATGGGGTTGATAAATGTGGTGTTTGAATCCAAGGAACATATTTATTCAGGAACTTCATCATGCAGATAAAGTTGTTCCCTGGTGATTTTGTTAGCACCGCCATAGCCTTCTATGTGACTATATTCATATTAATCATTGTTTTTTTCTTTTCTTAAGTTGATTCCTACTTATTGTGTGTGTTTTTTGTTGATGGTGGGAAACATTCTTTGTGAATTGGAAAAAATAACAAGATAGACTTAGAATTATTGCGCAATAAGTTTGGGTAACACGATATTATGTAGACCAACATATTCATTGGGCTCAAGGGTGAAAGACATTCACATACACACACACACACATTTATTTTTTCCCCAAAGAAAACATTACAAGGTCCCCTACTCTTCTTTGAAATAAAAATCTCTTATTCTACCCCACCAAGGATTATGATTCCTATCTAGATCTATAGAATGCACCTCTCTCTCGTTTGGATTTGTGTCATGAACTTCTACATGGGTACATTCACAATAATCATTGCGGTTTTTTTTTCCTAAAGTTGTTTCCTACTTATTATTCATGCATTCATTTGTGGTGGGTAGCTTTCTTTGTATGTTGGAGACCAAGGTGAGATCGACTTCAAATTTTTTGGAAATAAATCAAGGTAACCCTACATTCTCTAGACCAATGTATTCACAGGGAGTAAGGGTGATAAAGAGCATTGAATATATCTTGTGTTCTACCCCAATAAGGATTATCATTCCTATGTAGTGTTTTGGAACATGTACTAGATTGTGTAAGCTCCATACATGAATCCATGGAATTTCCATTAAACTATATTTCAAACAAAGACAAATTACGAAATTTTGTTATGTAATTAAATAGAATGCACCTGCTCTAGGTGAATATGTATTGGTGTTACAGGGAAATTCCCCTGCGGACAGGTGAATCCCCTCTTGGGCTCTAGACTCCTAAGACCAAGACAGAAAGGTGCTAACGTTGATCACTGCCATCCCTTTAAACCTAGCTTAAACTAATGTATAGAGAAGAGGAAGAAGGTGTACCTTTTTGTGATGTTTGTCCTCGTTCCAGTTCGAGTTGAGCTCCAATATCCAAGATCCTCGACAAATCCTGCAATCCAATCAAGGGAAAAACATGCTTCCTATTCTACTATGATTAGCTTGAAACCAAATCTATCTATTAAAGACAAGTTCATGTAAACAAACATAATCTTGAAGGAAACAGGCCAAGCACATATATATTAATGAAAACAAAGTAAAGTGATTACAACTGTAGATGTAAGCAACAACTTCACCAATCTCTCTTTGTCCAAACCCTTTGCTCAAATATTCCACCAGCAGAATGACTATGCTTCACTGATTATCTTCCTTATGAGATCATAAGTTTGATGCCTTCAATGTCTCCCCCTTTTACCATGAAGATGCCTCCTTATATAGGCTTGGAGAGGCCTAACCACTTTAGAGATTCTTGGGATAGGGTGAGGATATTTCTCCATCAGTTGTGGATATTCACTAAGATCCAACCTTGACCTCAGATTCAAATCCAACTAACTCCATAGATGAGGGGGATTTATCCCTGATTTTTCTCAACAGTCTAAGATTCCCTCAAACAGGCCAACGCTCTGTCAAAATGGGGCACAAAGTGTTGCAAAGCTCCCCCAAAGGAGGGCAGGGATAAATGACACTCCCTGACAGTAAGCAAGGGAGCGCTAGCCTTCAAAAATGACTTTTGAGTGGTCTGTTCCATGGTAAAATCTTTGTACTCTTTGTCAAGTGATTTCTCCTTCTTAAACTAGTCTTTGAAGGTGTCTTAAGTGTTCTTGTAATGTCGTTCGAGACACAACATAGGCAATATGACAGTATGATGTTTGCGACACTTGCGACAACTTATGGATAAAATGCGACACTTGCGACATTGGTAATGACGCCAATAGGTCACCATTGGAGTGAGTAATTTTGAGGTGTAACAGATTGCTCCCCAAAGTGCAAAGTTAGAAGACCCGATGACTGAAGTACTTTGTAGACTTTTTCGAGCAAGGGTATGGACTCGGAGAACCTGGTATAAGTTGCACACAACCATCAAACAAATATTATGATATGTTTCAAACCCAAGGCAAGCATACCTATGCTTGGGTGATAAATACTTGAAAGGTATGACTGCCCTAAAATATATCGCGGATCCATAATTGTATTAACAAAAAGGTATAACCACCCAAGATACAATGTGGATCTATACTTCCATGATATGAACCGATCGTAGCCACGAAAAATACATAGTGGATCTATGAGACGACAAGACATAGCCACAGACAAATACAAAGTGGATCTGTGTGACAATATATGTGTCAATGTTCAAAAGAAACTTCTTCGCAACCTGGGAAAAGTACATAACAAAGTGATCAGTCAACCCATGGTTTTCTTATCGATCCTGATGCAGTACAAATCTAACCATGTGAATATATGTCCTGATGTCGAACATGGCAGAGACCACTTGATTACCGGTCAATGAGGTAAACCGTTACAAGGGTGAGGGAAATCACCATTGATGTCAATGTTTCCCAAGGTACCCTAGTACATTCCAACGAATTTAAATAAATGAGCTGAAGTCGAAAATTCATGGAATCACCCGATTAGGGGTCAATGATGTAAACTGACTATAGGAAGCGATGAGGCCTGCCATTGAGGCATGCAGGTCCCAAGGTACTAACTGGTTTCTAAGTCTAGTTCTTGGATAATGTGTTGAAGTCAACAGGAATAGACTCGTCGAAGGAGGGCTTTGATGTATCCCCCATCAATGACATGAAACTGAAACTGATATGTAAATTGGTGGATCAAATGAACATGGAATGACATAGGTATTGAAACAAGAAATTTGTGATGGTTGACTCTCGAGGTAGATACTTCCCTTGAACACTAAGGCACAACAACATAAACATGACATGGACCAAAACATGATGATGCAAAGGATACTGTGAATTTCGTTAGGTGACCCAAAGGAGTAAGAAAAATTAGAGGATTGGTTTAGTGCAGAGGTTCAACGGATCTAAAATGCGTGCATAGACAAAGTGCCGTGTTCAAGGGTGACCGTACGAGTGACTTGAATGTTTTCAAAAACTGCTTGGCTTGATTCCTTCAAAAATTTCCCCCATCCAGATAGATGAGTACCTCTTTTTATTTTAACGAGCTCGAGGAGGGTGACACATGCTCGATATAAATCACCTTCGGTAAGTCCCTCTTCCTTTGTTTAATGAACTGGAAGAAGTAAGGATTCGGTCCCGCATGTGCCCTTGAATGTATGATTGTTTAACGAGTCTAGATAAGGTAAACTTAGTGATTTTTCATGTTTAGAGAGTTTGAAAATAACTTAAAGATGACTCCAGTGTTGTCCTTTTTCGTACTGTTAGTCTTGCGAGGCTGAAAAAGAGATAAATTATCACTCGAAAGATGCCCTTTTAAACCTTTTAACGAGTGGGAAAGGAAGCAAGATCACTCGACAATATTTTCACGTTTAGAGAGTTTGAAAAGAGCTTAAAGACGACTCCAGGGGGTTCCTTTTTCATTTATCCATGCGAGTCCGAAAAAGAGATGAAAGGTTACTCGGTCCGTTCTCGTGTTTTTTCGAGAGTGAGAATGAACAAAAGACCATGCTCGTTAATGTGACAAGATTTGAAACGAACGAAACTGCTCTGAAACCTGCCAATAATGACAAAACTACCCACTAGGGTATTAATGATGCCTCCAAAATATTTCTCAAAAACCCAAAATAACTATGCTTTGGAAAAAATGAAATTTTATAAATATTAATATGGGAAAAAATGTCTTTTACCATTTCATTTGTGCAAAAATTTTAGAAGTGGAGAAATTGAGCTTTGGAGGGTGATTCTTTCTTTCATCAGTGCCAGAGCTATGGTCAACTATTTCTGTCACCGTCTGGATTAGGTTGGCGCTCTTTCCCTTTCCTTCAATTTTCACGGTTTACATTTTGTTTTTAGGCAATTATTGAGTCTTAAAAAATATTCCCTGGGAGGTCTCAAGCGCCCAAAAAGGCTCGGTGCTTCTCTAGAATTCTAGGGGGAGTGCTGCCCATTTTTTACAACGCCCCTCCAAGCCGGGTAAGGCAGCGCTAGCACTCAGTTGAGGGAGTGAAGGGGGCGTAGCCCGAAATGCACAAAAAATGCCCCAAAAACACCAGCGCTCCTCCAAAAGGGTAAGGGGAGCGTTGTGAAAAACTGATAGCGCCCCGGTGATAATTTTAAGGGAGCGTTGGCACTCTGATGTGAGTGTAAAGGGGGCATTGGCATCCAAAGTAGAGCAAAAAATATTTTTTAAGTTTTTAATTGCCCAAAAATTGTCAAAATAACATGACTAATGACTTTTGCTTGTTGTTGATTGTAGGTAAATTCGGAAGAAGTCACGATCGATTGGAAAGAAAGAGAGCATGAGCTCAATGATGTGGCCATGTTGCAAAGTCCCCGATCAAGGGATGCTTTGAGGAATTGCGGTCTACTCAAGTTTTTTAATATGCAAAAGATGAAGAAAGAGGTTCTTCTTCTCGAGTATATGATCGGTTTGTGGAACGCCGCAGAGGAGGGGTTCCAAATTGGGACACAACTTCTTACCATTGATCTGTAATATGTATACTTCCTGACCAACCTCTCAAAAAGAGGGGCCCTGTTATTTTATCCAGACAGAGGGCACTTCCCGTGCTTGTAGAAGAGTACTTGGCAAACCACTGTGTCTTAGGATCGAGACTGGTGGGAGGTAGGATCACGATCAAAGACATCAGGGATCTACCCCTTCAATCCATTCTATTTGACATTAAGAGTATTGAGGGAAGTACCAGCTCACACTTAGTTTCAAGATCATAGGTGGCCTATGGTTTACATTGTCTGGAGCGAACTCTATTTAACTGGAGTGCAGGGTTCCTTCAGAATGTGAAGGAACATATTTCGAGATGCAGAGCAGGACATCAGAAGCAATTCAGATATGATTCATTTTTGGTTTCGTTCTTCCTAGAACTCATTCCTCATATGCAACCGCAGATTTCATTAGTGGTACGATCGGTGGGAGAACCATGTATGGAACGTTGGACTAGTATATCTCCAAGGCTAGGAACAAATTCAAACTTCAGGTTCACTGGTGACTTCTTCAGTTGGTTGAGACACCAATTGATCATGATAGAAGATTTCCCATACGTCGGAGTGGATTTTCGGGGGAGGATGGACCCGGTCCTTCCATATGGGGTGGACTGGGACGCGTCACGTAAGAAACCAAAAATAATATTGCCAAGTGTTTTTTTTTTTTTTGGTTACTTAGAAGAGTTTTTAATAGACGTATCGTTTTATTGTGTAGATAGGGGAGCAAGACATCCGACAGAGATACCAACACTGGGGTGCCACGGGGATGCTCAAGTAAAAATAGATCATGAGGTAGCGATAGGGGGTCTCCGAGTGATCCGTGGGATCTCAACTTGTGTGCATTAAAAGTTTAAAATAATGCATTTATCAGTTTACTTAATTCCTGGAATAGCATTAATCATCAATTGAATGCTTAAAAAAACCAGAAATGAACAACAACACTGAAACAAGAATGAGAAACAGAAAATGAGAACAACAAGAGAGTCACAAACGCAAAAGTTGTTAACGAAGTTCACCCCCTTCACTGGGCTACGTCTACGGGTCCCTCTCCAATTGGTACCGATCCAATTAATGGCTTTAAAATGGTACAAAATGTTTCTGGAATCTCTAAACATCAACTTCGGCAACAAAATAGAATGCTATACAAATCCCTCAAGATTCCTCTCTTCTGGAAATTACAATTCAGCCTTCAAAAGGAAAAGAAAGCTAAATCATAACAGAGTGCAGTCGACTTTACATTCAAACAACAATCTGGAAATACACAGCTAAACCCTCTCTCTGTCCTCTGTCCCTGTAGAAACAACTTCAATGCTGTAGAACAGATGGTTGTATAACAGTCTTCAAGACCTTCTCTCTTAAAAGTTACAAATTGGCCCCCAAAATGGCGTGGAAAGCCAAAAACGCAGTGAGAACAGTTGACTATCAAATGGCCAGCATCTAGAAATTGCTGTATGAAGAACTCCCTCCTCGTCATGGCCAAACACTGAGTTTAAATAGGCCGCGATCAAGAGTTTGACCCCCGACCTTGGCGCGTTTCCATCTATCGTTGCGCAATTTGATAACATAACGGATCTATTCATATCTGAAACTGAGTGTTCGCGCATGGTATTGTTATGGCTATAACAATTTGCACATATCGTGCCAAAATTGTTAACAAAACCCGCGCTCAACTCCAAACTGTTATGGAAAGTCGCCGAGCTATGCAAACGTGGCAATGGATCAAACGCTATAACCACAAACTGTTACAGCGAGCCAGACGTTACTCTGTCAAATGTTATCTGCCAATGCAGAGCTGTGCCAAAACTGTTACAACTAACAATATGGAACCATATAATGTTACACATATAGTATAGTTGTTATGATCCGCCAAATGGAACAACAAATGTTTAACTTACCCGCGCACCCATCTTACAAATGTTAAGAAATGTCACCGTGCCTTGCAACATTGGTTGGTGGTTAAGTTTAGTTGTTCGCACCATGTGACATAGCATAGTGTATGGTTAAGTTTAAAGTTATTTCATATCTGTTTTTTTAAACCATATATCAAGACCATTGTAAATGTGGTAAAATTTTGATTCTTACCAAAACTGAGCATTGCATTGCCACTTCACTGGCATTGTACCATTTTCTCCTTATTTTGGATCGGTGTAACTTTGAAGACAAATATGGACTCCCAAGTACAATTCCACAAATGTCGAGTGGTACTACATCCAATTCTACCTCATCCAAGAACTTATCAGTAATTGCAGACTTTAATACACATTTATTTGTAACTTGCAATTGTGTATCATTAGTAACCCAACCAAGAGGATAGGGTTTTTCATGAGGCATAGTAACTAGATGCAGTTTCTTAACCACTTCTTCTGATATCAAATTTACTTGTGAA
>ML795151.1:112402-137487 GCA_009831015.1 Picea engelmannii
ATCAGATGATTCCAAAGACTGATAAGTCATAGTCAAAATCATATTGACTGTGGAAATATGATGTGTGGTACGAGGGAGTGGTGCAGGGAAGGTACCCATAAGGGTAGAATATTTTAATAATCCTACACCAACACTTTCATATGTGATTTTGTGATCTCCCAGGAAAGGAATATTGTTGGTAGTGAGAGCAAGAGCATTGGGTGTACAAAAATATAACTGATCGATAGTGACAATTTTGCCTTGATGAGGAAATTGTACACATCAAAACATCGATGAAGCAACGACAGTAATAGCATAAAACCAACTTATTCCTAGTAATAAGTTGTAATTGAGGGGAGCATCGACCACCTCGACGTCAACAAAGACGGTTTTGCCACCCAACTGAACGGATAGGGACTGCAAAATACCATGAGGATGAAAACCTCGCCCATCGAATGCGCACAACATCATTGAGGATTTGTTAAGTGAGGGTGATTTTAAGCCTTTCCAACAAGCTAAAGACATGAAACAAATAGAGTCTCCCTCATCCAAGATAGTGCAGTGAATTTTTTGATTGTGAACAACAACATCAATTTGAAAAGCAAGTTGGTGGGATAGTTGAGAAGTAAAATTGTCCAGGTTAAAAATGATATTGTTGGAAGAATCAGGATCAAAAGCACTGATAACATCCAAGAGAATTCTACGTTGACTTGGGAAGTGCTATAGAACTTCTAACGCAGAAATAACACATGGTGCTTGAGAAAAATATTCAACAATGTTGTAGTTTTGGGCAACACGTGAAATGGGATTAAAATTAGATTTATGGATAGTGATATTATGAGGGAGTAATATAGATTCGAACGAAGGTTTCTTGATCTGAAGTGGTCCAGATGGAGGACTAATAGATGGAGGACTAATGGAGGATGGTGATGGATCTGGTAAAGTACCGTTAGTGACCTTTCCTTTGTCAAGCTTAGCTGGCGTGTCGTAGGTCGTAGAGCGAGTGGTTAAATAAATCCCATTAAACAAATAAATATGGGCTCTTTTCGAGGATTCATCATGATAAGGGTGGTTGGAACTGCCCTTGGAGATGTGGTTTGGGCAAACATAGACTACTTCTGAGGAAAAGGATGAGTAATCACGGTGGGTTGGGAATTACCCTTAGAAAGTTTGTCCACTTCATCATGATGTGGAAAATATCGAGTGTAGTGATCATCACCACAAATAAGAGATGGGAATTTCGGCTTCCGCAGTGGTTTCTTTTCGGTAGCAGGTGGTGGGTTTTGAGCGTTGGGTTGTTCATTGTTTTTATTCTTCTTGGGTTTGTTCTTTGTCTTCTTCTTACCTTCGGATTGTTGTGAAGGGGTAGAGTGAACTACGTTCACCTCATATATTTGAGCTTGGGGGGAGGTAGAGGAGAGTAAAGTCGAACTGGGAGTGGGTGCTGAAGTAGATCGATTTGTTGTTCGAGTCGACTGGGAAGCAGATTGGGTTTTGACAGAACCAATAACTCCATCCGCATGTGACGTGGATGACAGTTTAGATGGATCGACAGTTGCACGGGTAGCATTTGGGATCAACTCATACAAGATACCAGATTATGAATAGACCAAATATAAGTACTGAGCCCAAGAAATGGCCTCTTCCTCGGTGGCTACACCACCCATGACGACATCACGAGAAATTGGGGGTAATAGTGATTTAGTGAACCATTCTGCCAATAACTGGTCAGGAATGATTTCTTTGATCAACCTTCATCGTCTTCTCCACTCATGAATATGATCAGAGATATGTATGGAGTTAGTCTAAAGAAGGGAGGTCAAGAGTTCGGTACCCATCTCGTATCGAATTGGTAGTTGAAAGTGCGTGAGAAAGGACATGGCAAGGGAGTTGAAATCTTGGAACAAACCACGTGGAATTTCAATATACCACTTAGATGCTAAGCCCGTAAGTGTTCAATGAAAACGACGTAAAAATATACAATTGTCCATTAAGGAGTTCGATGAACACCATAAATGGAAAGTCATCACATGATTGTTCGGGTCTTCTCCAGGTTTACCGTCAAATTTTGGAATATCGGAAGGTAATTTAGCAGGGATCATTGGCCAAAAGGGATAGTGCAATATAGGATCATTGGTCAACTGAGACAAGTCTGGGAGATCCAGAGTCCCGATAAATGGTAGTTGTCAGTTAACTTGAGGATGATAATGGTGTGACATAGGGACACCAGTAGGACCAAAAATTGGTTTAGGTGTATAATTGTATCTAGTAGGTCCTCGTACATACTGTTGTTGCTGACCAGAATAAATAAGATTTGATGATGGATGAGAAACATTTGAAAATGGAGGATAACCTGATGGGTTCTGAGGATTATAATTCGGTTGATGAGTTTGACCATCAGGGGGATAAACATTTAGTCCATACGGAGGATAAGGTTTTTGTTGTCCTTGAGGATGTTTCCCCCTGGGAATAGAGGATTTACCGAAAAATGAATGTGCCAAGGATTTGGTGTCACATTATGTCCATACAACGGGTTATGGACTCCAGTTTGAGATTGCCCCCCAAGTTGAGATTGTGTCCCCATTTGAGTTTGACTCCCAAATGGAGGTTTCCCCCCAGCGTGCGGTTGAGTACCTAGAGGGATCTAGAAACCAGAAGTGAATGAATGACCGGAGGCTCCAACTGGATTAGAGCCACCAAGACCAACTCCTCCAAGTAAAGCTGTAGGTATAGAACTTTTGGGTGTAACCTATGTAGTGTTGGTAATGGAAGGATTCAGAGCTATGTACCCAAGTGGAAATGATCGATTTGGTCTAAGTGGTTTTCCAATTAGAGCCTAGGATGGGGTCACATTTCCGGTGGGGATTGTAGCAACATGCAGGTCCATAGTGGAATGGGCCATCTGGAGAGAAATGGTCGAGTGAAAACCAACTGACTATGTGGATGACATGACGGTGGGACTACTGGGTGTACCAAAAAAGTGATCTAATGGTACTATGTAAGTTGTAGACATTTCAGGTAGTTGGGATATGACAGGTATATCAGAACCTGCCCCTGAGCCGAAAATATCCCGCACCATGAGAGACGGGTTTCTAAATATGTCAGTAGTCCAAAAGGGATTCTCACCTTCAGGGCCTGTGAGGGGTCTCGTCGGTATTCTAGAAGTATCAACAACAAGTAACTGTGAGGAAGTCAAAAAGACTCTAGAGAATTGAAAATTCAGAAATGTTCTAAAGAGTCAGTTCTTTCCACTTGTGAAGTGGTAGTGTCCTAAATCTCACTCTGTTGAGGGGAGCCCTCCGGTGGATCAATAGGAAAAGGTTGGTAACCCTTGGGATCTTCCAGGGGTAGCCCTTGCATTTTGCATGAACGACGTGGAGGAATATTTCCCGAACCAAATACTTTACGGAAAAAATATATGGCCAACTAACGAAAAGAAACAACATACACTAATTAAATATAGGAACCAAAACGAGGAAAAAAAACCTTCTCTCGATGGCCGTACTAGTTGGTGATGAAATCAAATGTCGTGTAACCAAGTCAAGGAGGGGCTAGGATATGATCGGGTGGAACACTTATGATGGCGACCTGCTTAACAGACTTACGCCTTCGTGCAAGCTTCCATGCAGTAATTGTGGATTTACCCTCCAAGGAGCCCGAGTGAGTTTGACCACCATTTGTTCCAAGTACAACAAAGAATTCCCTTCACCGTCACCTCGTGTAAAGACCCTAAGAGTTATGGCTACCAAGGACCCCAACTTGTAGTCGACCCCTATGCGGTTATAGTCGATAGTCCAGTTCGAACGTATGGGCAGGATAACAAGTCCAAAATCTTTCGAGAGAAGTGAGGACAAGTGGACTGGTAGAACTCCAGAGGACCCCAAACGAATTCAGAATTCATGAAGCACCGAGACCAAATCAAGACATTTGAGCCTCAAGAATAACCCCCAATATAAGATCAGACTACTACGAATGGTTGAACCACAGAGGGATAATCTCTGTAACTCACCAGAATGCGACCTCGTGCATAAACCCCATGTGAGAGGGGGATCCCATAAAGCTTATACGAAAATTGGATTTTCTCTCCCTATCACAAGATGCTAATGTTTGTTTTGAATGCTTTGGAGAGTTGCGCTCACAGCCTAATCCAAAGCACTAATCCTAGTCTAGTGTTGGTGGAAGATTATAAAAACAAAAATTTCTAGATCAATTTTAATTAGCGTTGATTTTGCAGTTGTTCTTTACTCAAGAGTGCATGAGAGTGAAACTGATGATATTATGACTCAATTCCCAAAAAATACATAAGAAATGATAAGCAATATTTTCTTTTAATGAATGTCTATTTAAGGGAAGGAGAAGGAAATTTTCTTTCACTATCAAACACTAAGATGCAATAACCTCATGCAACTGTTTCTCAATCAAGAATCCAATATGATGCTAAAATATTCATAAATTCATTCTAATATCCAAAAACCAATCATGAAAATATATCTTTGTGTTTAAATGTGACTGATAATCAATTTGATGTAAAGCTTCCCATGTCATTCAGACTTCAAGATCTATGATATTTAAGCATTTGGAAGCCAACTTATCATAAAAAAAAACACATTCTCGTTGTGATCAAACAAGAAACACAAAGAAAACAAAATTCAAAAAGAAAATAAAAAATCTCAAAACAAAAAAAGGTGTCTGAAAAGATGACCTCAAAGATCGATTGGAATGGTGCATAGATATCTGGATTCCCTTACAACAACTTTCATTCAATCAAATAAGTGAAAGAGAAGTGGGTTGAATCCAAATCGCAGGAAAAAAGAGTGTCTCAAAGTAAGGAAAAAACGTCAAAAATCCAAACAAAATATAATCAATTCTTAGAAATCGATAGGTTGCTGGCCAAAACAGGGACACACTGAGATGGTAGTAATCTTGAGCAGGTGAAATCAACAAAACAGACTCAAATATCAACTCCCCATAAGGTTTTTACAGAAAAAAAGATCAGCACTCTGGTGTCAAGGGAACCAGAGCATTGCAACGCTCTGTGGGAGGCTGCAAGGGAGTGCCAGCGCTCTGCTATTAGAAGCAGGGGAGCGTTGGGCTCTCAGAAGGCCTAAAATTTACCCAAAACTAAAAAAAAACTCAGGAAATACAGAAATTGAGTGTGTATGGGATGAATCAAGAAGACAACAACACATCTAAGAATCAAAGACACAACATGGATAATATCTAAAAGTGAGCAAAGGCCAAAAGAAGACTAAGGAAGGAAACCAAAACTGAAAGCTTCTATCCCCAGTGGAGTCACCAATTTCTGTTATAGGGAAATTCCCTTGCGGACAGGTGAATCCCCTCTTGGGATCTAGAGTCCTAAGACCAAGACAGAAAGGTGCTATCGCTGATCACTGACATCCCTTTAAACCTAACTTAAACTAATGTATAGAGAAGAGGAAGAAGGTGTACATTTTTTCTATGTTTGTCCTCGTTCCAGTCCGAGTTGAGCTCCGATCTCCAAGCTCCTCGACAAATCCTGCAATCCAATCAAGGGAAAAACATGCTTCCTATTCTACTATGATTAGCTTGAAACCAGATCTATCTATTAAAGACAAGTTCATGTAAACAAACATAATCTTAAAGGAAACAGGCCAAGCACATATATATTAATGAAAACAAAGTAAAGTGCTTACAACTGTATATGCAGGCATCAACTTTACCAATCTCTCTTTGTCCAAAGCCTTTGCTCAAATAATCCACCAACATAATGACTATGCTTCACTGATTATCTTCCTTATGAGATCATAAGTTTGATGCCTCTAATGTATCCCCCTTTCACCATGAAGAGGCCTCCTTATATAGGCTTGGAGAGGCCTAACCACTTTATATATTCTTGGGATAGGTTGAGGATATTTCTCCATCAGTTTTGGATCCTCCCTAAGATTCATCCTTGACCTCAGATTCAAATCCAACTAACTCTAGAGATGAGGGGGATTTATCCCCGATTTTCCTCAACAGTCCAAGATTCCCTCAAACAGGTTAGTGCTCTGTCAAAATGGGGCACAAAGTGTTTCAACACTCCCCCAAAGGAGGACAAGGAGTGTTGGCACTCCCTGGAAATCGGTAGGGGAATGGTGGCCTTCAAAAATGAATTTTGAGTGGTCTGTTCCATGGTAAAATATTTGTACTCTTTGTCAACTGATTTCTCCTTCTTAAACTAGTCTTTGAAGGTGTCTTAAGTGTTCTTGTAATGGAATTTGAGACACGACATAGGAAATATGACAGTATGATGTTTGCAACACTTGCGACAACTTGTGGCTAAATGCGACACTTGTAACACTGGCAATGATGACAATAGGTCATCATTGGAGTGAGTAATTTTGATGTGTAACAATTGGTGTCATGGTCTTATATATATATAAATTTGTTTCCTTCTTGTTGCATGTATTTATTGGTGGTGGAAAAATTTATTCACAGAATTGAGAGCACAATGTGATAGACTTCAAATTCTTGATAAATAAGTCTAACCAACCCTACATTATCCATACTAAAATATCCATAGGAAGAAAGGTTGAGAGATATCATCTCATATATATTTGGTTCAATCTCACCAATGGTTATTATTCCTACGTAATGATCTAGAACATTTACCATATTATGTAATCCCCCAGACTCGAACCCCTAACATTCCCATTAAGTTTTGTTTCAAACAAAAACAAAGAAAAATTTTACTATGTAATTTTAGAATGCACCTCGATCTTATTGAATATGGAATGGTGCCATGGCCTTCTATGTGAGTACATTCATAATAATTATTAAGTTTTTTTTCTAAAGATGCTCCTTGCTTACTTTGTGTGTATTTTTTTGTGGTGCACAATATTATTTGTAGATTGGAAAGCATGATGAGATAGACCTTGAATTATTGGGAAATAAGTTTGAGCAACCCTACANGGGGGGGGGGGGGGGGGGGGGGTACACAAGGGTGAGAGAGGAGAAATCATATATCTCCAATTTGACCTTACTAAGGCTAGTTTTTCCTATTCTAACTATCTCCATTTATGTGTGTGTTAGTTGGTGGGAGGAGGGCGGCAAGGGTGAGAGAGGGAAATAACATACATCTCAAGTTTGACCGCATCAAGGCTTATCATTCCTATGCTAACTATATCCTTCTCTCTATGTGTGTGTTCAAAGTGATCTTATATGTTCTTATCATGAAATGGAATTAAAACCATAAATTCCAACTCTTTCAAAGTTGCAATCACAATGTTACCTTATTGGATATCTAAATCTATTTTGTGCCACAATTAAAATCATAGATGTTAACTCTTCCAATGTTGTAGTTACAATATTGTTACCTTATTGGATATTTAAATCTATGTTGTGTCACCATTCTTATGCAATGCCTTCCAAATGTGAGATAACACAATGTATGTTCTCTTCATCTTCCCATGGGTTTCAACAAAAGAATTGTTTGGCCTTGCCAACCCATATTTGAGGTTCAATATTTGAGTTGTCTCTAAAAAAGTTGAAATCTTGATCTTCATTTTTTAGATGGTTTATGAATTTATGGAAGGGAATTGGAGATTTTATATCCTTTGACTAGTATAAAATCTCTAAAAGACATTGAACCTACAAATTTAGGATCCATTCCTGATATGTGATTTGATAAATATGATTTATGTATGGATTAGATCCTTGGAGAGGAACTTGTCCTTGTCACTTAAACTCTCAAATACCCTTATCTTTGAGATTCACCTCAAAAAATCCTTTGAGGGTTCCCTTGGAAATCCTCTCCATCCTTGTTTGGGGCAATTTTAATTGAACTCTCTAATCAATATCATTATCATATTCTGCAAGTTATCATTTATGCTTTCTAGTACACGATTTAAGTCTCAACCATGAATTCCACAACAAGTGTTTTATACTTCCAGTCCTTTGGCATGATGTCGTTTAAATTAAACATGGGAAGTAAATTTACAACAATAATAATGTAAGAAATTGTAACAAGACTTCAAACCAATAAGTAAAGTAACTCTATTTTAAAAATAAACAAAATCAAAGATGACAAGTCTAAAAAAGTAACTATGAATATCATTAAGACACTATAAGAAAACATGGATTTAGCACCAAAATTTAGTGTATATGATTTTTATGGTGAAGCATTTCCTAATGATATAGTCAGTGCAATATCAAATTTTGTAATATGTGCCCTTTTTTGCACTGTGTTTTAGGTTGGTCTTTCCATCAAAATGGGCACTGAGTTTGGCATGGAATTGCATCTAGCACTAATCAATGCATTGTGTTTAGCATTGTGTTTCATCATAATCAACAACAACATCAACCCCCTCCTACTGCTACTCATTATCATCAACATCATTTGACCCCCCTAATTTGTCAGTCTCAACAAATTCTGGATCATCATCTTCCAAATACTTATCTTGAAAATAAAACAAACATGTGACATTGTCAGTGGAATTCATTTTATATAATTAGATATGTCATTGATATATGTAAATCATACAAAATCATGCCATAAGACATCTCAATTTTTAAGCCTAGTTGACCAACACAAGTTTTAACATGGTTTTTATGCCTAGCTAACTTTCAAGTAGAATTAATGTCCTTTTAACCCATGCAAATTTCTAGACAAGAATGATAATACAAGAAAATATTACCAAAGAAAAATAAATAGTACAGATTCTCAAAGTAAGGAGAATGCAATGGGAACAATTGTGGCCATTAAATTCAATATAAAGAATTCATGATTAATGTATAAGATTATGACTTTTTTTTTTCACATAAGGAATGTTATGAAAGAATAATCAATTATTACAAACATCAACATGCCTATGTTCATTCTTATCCATAGATATTTCTTGCTTGTTATAGCCTTACTTGGACCAAATGTCAATGTAGAAAACTCTATTCAAATAATTTGAAGTTGAACTATATTTATTTTTGCAATTCTCTTTGTGATCTCACTTAAGAAAGCGTTCTAGTGATTTTTATACATATGAATATAATTGATGTTAATGGTGTAATACAATATATAAATTACATTATGAATCAAGTGAATTTTTGGTCCAAATCTTATAAAAGGATGAGTTGCACTAAATATAAAATGAATATGTAGAGAAATAAGTTAGAAACCAATTTTAAGTACCCAATTAAATGACGAGAGACCATGACTCAATATGCATGGATAGTCCTCTATTTATCTATGTTTCCAAAAATGAATTATTGTACTAGACCATTAAACAAATAAATCAAGATAAACCTCCTATGCTAAGTGATATGTGCAAGTGTGAGGTTGAATCACATTTATTTAACTACCATATTGAGTGCATGTGCCTAGTTATTAGCTGTAGAGTGGAGTATTTTGGCAACATCTATGGGACCCATTGACCCCCTTCCTAGGCAATCTAAAGATAAGTATATTATTATTGCAATTGCCTATCTTACCAAATTAGAAGAGGATGCACCTACCTAAAACTATTCAATTAATACTGCAACACAAGTTATTTTTTAGAATATCGTTTCCAGGTTTGGTTTCCCTAGGAGTTTAACAAGTGAGCAATGCCACCACCTCTTAAGTTCTACAATTGAAAATTTCACTTAGGACAAGGGACAACTTAGAGATCAACATTAGAGATTATGCAGGGCATAAATAAGGTGTTGCACGAATGTCGAGTGGTAAATGAGACCACCAAGGAAAAATTTGAGGGCATATATTGAAGTAGCAGTTGGCCATTGAGTGAAGCCACCAACTCACATTTGACAAACAAGATTGATCAATAAGAAACCCCAATTATGAGATAGAATTCTAGACAAAATATGATTTCTTAGACTTTACTTACAATTGATGAGTGTGGAGGAGGCCATGCATAATTTGCAAATGTTGAATATGGGTATCCCATGTCTAGCTGAAAAAATAATATCATCAATATATATCACAATAATATGTCCCAGATGCGGTCTAAAAATGTCATTGAAAATTTTCATGAATATTGATGGAGAATTGCTAAGATTGAATGACATTACAAGCCATTCATACATATCAAATTTTGTTTTGAAGGTGTTTTTAATGCATCACACGAATTGATTCATGACTGATCATACTTGAAGGTGAGATTCTTTTTGGTTAAATACAAAGAACCCTTACATTGATCAAAGAGATCCTTGATACATGGAAAAGGGTATAGATTTTTTTTATTGTAATCTTATTAAGGGCATGATAATTTGTTACAAGACTACATTCATTCTTTTCTTTCTTTGAAATAATAAATGCTAGTGAGCCACAAGAAGAGGTACTTGGTTGAATCTGGCCTTCATTGATGAGTCTAAAATAGTTTCCCAATTTCATTATGATCAACCATGGAGAAGTAGTAGGTGGGGTAATTAGGAAGGGAAACACATGGAATGAGATAAATAAAAAGGTGGATGGGACACAATGGAGGTAGGCAATGAGGAACAACGAAAAGATCATTGTAGGTGTCTAGAATAGGTTGGAGTGTAGAGGGAGGAGGCTTGCTAAATTTATCTACCTTGAGTTGTTGAATGACACATAAAGGTAGTACTTGAGTAAGGTTTGATGAAAAAAATAGTGCATATTAATAAATGGGGTTTGTAAGGATATGGAGGTGCGGTATAACATAATTGGTAGCATTGACATATGAGATCATTAGTATATGTGTTTTGATTCCCATCATGGATGACTTGTGATGAATATAACAAGGCTATCCTAAGATCATATATCTGCAGTCTAGTGGAATTGCATCACAATCTATTGTGTCAATGCAATGTTCAATGGAAAAGGTAATTTTGTGGTATTGTGTGATGAGGATAGAGGTGCCCTAAATGTTGACCCATCCTAGATGGTAGGGTTGAGGATGGGGTATAAAAAGAATATAAAATTCATAAACTAGCTCATGGGATGTGAGATTTCATTTACAACCATCGTCAATAATCAATTGGGATAGGTATTGTTTGATTTGGAAATTTTGATGGTAAAGAAAGGAGTTAGTGGTTGGGGAAGAGGTGGTCATTGAGGCAATAATTTTATAATGGTTGGAGGGGTTGCCTAAATCAAGGAGATCTAGTTTTGGCGGTGAAGGTTTGGATATGGTTGTAGCAAGTAAACAAATATTCATGGAGATCTTACAAGGAATGAAAATCCATGATATCATGTGTGAAGGTATGGTGAAAAATATAGAATTTAGGGTTATGTGGGGTGATGAAAAAGGGTTCAGTGCAAGGAAAAAACCAATAGTTTTAGTAGACTGTTAGAAAGGGTGTTTGCAAACATTCCACTTTTCCACAAAAATAACACACTTAAAATCCTCATTAAGAGTGATGTTGGTAAATAAGATCACAACATATCATATAGAAGGTAGTAAAACACAATTAAATTTGATAGAACCACAACGATTTTGGCCTGGGTCTGATTGTGTAATCTCTCACTAATATTTTGGCATGACCAAAACTTAATTACAATTAAAATCTCCCTTGGTTAGTACATTGATAGGGTGGATCCAAATATGACATAATACTCATGTGTTCACATCTATATGTAATTTTACTTGGAGAAGGGGATCTATGAAGTGATTCAACTCAACTTGGAAGGATCGATCTACATACAAGTTCTTAATTATAAGAAATTTCAATAACACTGCAATGATCCATGCCATGATTATGGAAATTGTGATAAGGATTGAAAAAGCACCAATCAACTCAAAATCCTCCAATGCATAATACTTTATTAAAATATCGTTGAAGCATGCATAGTAATATGTAATGCATAGGAATTTCAATCCTCGTGTATTCATGAAAATATTCTATTTGAGATATTTTGTTATTCACAATATAAGATAAATCCATATAAGTTGTTCCTTGTAGTAGGTTGTCAAAGATTTTTCAGTTGCATTCTATTTTGGAATTTGAATGCACCTCTTTTATGTATAATGAAGGTTGTATATGGATGAAGATCACGGATGATTTTAGGGGCTAAATTTCACTCATGGGCTAATTTTCCATGGTTTTTCCAAAACCGAGATTCGCTATTTTAAAAATTATTTGCCCAAATTCTATAAGATACAATTATTTCACCTTAAAAATCGCCAAAATTTTATAAAAACTATATAAAATCCTTATAAATTGGAATATGTTTACAAAAATATCGCCAAACATTTATAGTTGGCATATGAGGGATTAGTAAGATTCACCAAGGTTTCTACATTTTAAAACAAATTTCCATCCTTAAAATCATCCCTGATGAAGATAGTGCCAAACACTTAATGTTTTGGTATGGTGGGATGAATTGATTTGTTTGAATACACACATAGCTCAAATTTTAATGATATCCCATGATTTGAGGATAGGTATAAGTTTGAGTTTGTTTAGCATCAACTTTTCCTTCAACATGTTTACAGTATTGTAGGCTTGGCTTTGAGTGCTTGCAACCAAGTTTTATCAATGGAGATTTTTGTAATGAAATGAAATATGGATTATTTCGAACCCATAGTTGTTGTGATTGTTTAATGAAAGGGAAAGAGATGAAAGGATTAATGGTGGGTGAAATAGGCTGAAATTTGAATTTAAATTGTCTTCTTGCATGTCTCTTTCCCTCATACTACCATCAAATTTCTTTCTTGATGTTCCATCTTTTGATCCCAAGCTAATTTTGACTTGTGGCCCTATTTTCCCTAACTTATTAGATGATAATGGATTTGATTGGTGTACTAAAAATTATTGTCATTGTTGTGTAACAAGATTCAAAGGAGGCCATGGAAAGATGATGTGGACAACATAGAACTACTAAATCACAGAGAGGAAAGTGGGTGGAAGAGGATATGCCAACATAGTATGCAGATACAATAAATTTAAGAAGGCAAAGCAACCTCAACCAAAGGAGGAAGGTATTTATGAATTCACAAATGCTACAACATAGAGGAGATAATGTCATTTTTTTTACATGAGGCCTTTGAGGTCAAACTTATTGGTTGAAAATGCACAAGAATGGTGATTAATTGTGATTCTATGATCGACGAAAAAGTTTGAAAATTAGTATGGCCATGTGGGATAGGGATGTTTGATACTTTTCTTGTTGAAATTTTGGCTAAATGTATATACCTAGGGTCGTAATGTTTTTTTTTCAAGTACAAAACATGATATCAATATGTCAAATATATGACTAAGGTGAGTTTTTCTGTTGGATAGCATATTCGTTGAAATGATATAATTGGTGGACTAAACATTATTGGATATGTTGTGTATTACAGGAGCCAAATGAGCCCATGGAAACAGATCGTGTCATATCAAATGAGGACACATGCAAAGAACCAATCCGGTTCTTATGACGAACATCCATCATAAATGGAATGAATAATTGTAATCCATACCAGACAATAAATATATTCAAATAAGAATATATATAATGAGATAAAATAGATAATATATGATGAATAGATGTATAATGAGAGTGTCAAATATATAGAGAACCTAAAGGCACATATGGTGACCATCCATGAAATGATGCGTCCCTTATACAATTAATAACTATTTATTATTATTATTATTTATGATTATTATCACTTAATATTTATATATTTTGTATGTTACATTGCCTTCTCCTTAAAAATGCTTTGTCCTCAAAGCATGATTAGAGAAGGACCTATCTCTTGTTCTAACTCAAACTGACTTCTCATGATCTTTTGTTTTGTAATTGTGATACTTAAAGAAACAAAACGATATAATCTTCGAATTCTTGAAGTAATATGCTGCATCTTTTTGGAAGTGATCCATCCCAAATATACTTTCATTGGAACTGTTTGATGATTGATTGTTCAGATAGGATTTCTTATTTTAGGCTTCCATAGAAGTTGTCGATTTTGTCTTTGATCTTTTTCAATGTTGTAGTTTATGTTGGGCCCGAGATATGATCACTTTTATGACAATTATTATACACTTTTTCCGCATGTACATATGTGTTTTTCATATTTTAAAGGAGCTTTTTGAAGAATTTCATGATAAAATGGTATGATCGACACTAGGTACATATAATTCATGTTTAATGATTGTATAGAATATAATTCATCATGTTTTTACGCTTCCAAGGAATTGATTCACATTTTTTGGTGTTACAAGGCAAAAATGCACTACGTTTATGCTTCCGACACTTGATCTGACACTCCTTCCAGCACTCGTTCTGGTACTCGATCCGACACTCTGTCCAGCACTGCGTATTGCACAGAAACGAAGGGCGACTTAGTGGTTATGGTATTGGCGGCCAATGATGGGCAAATCGGGAACGTGGGTTTTGTTCATTCTTATCCCCTCCAACTACTGTACTATTGACAACTCAATTTTGGCTTGTTATGGTGGGTGATTATTGGCTCGCTCTGTTTCGGCAGTTAGGGCACCATTAATGAAATTTTCCAATTTTAGAAGTGGTTTGAACCTCCTGTGGTCGACCACTTGGTATGTAAACATTATAAATACCACCATGGTGGTCAAATAATTGTTAAGCAGTAGAAGAAGCCATGTGTTAGAGCCAAAAATGATTTTGGCTCTGTTTGTACATTTTTCAATTGCTAGAATTGTATAAAACCGTGTTTCTGCGTTTTAATGGTGAATTCATTTTGCTAAGTTCGTGGTGTGCATTTGAGAAGTAACCACGACTTGCTGGGGGGCCCACCAACAGTCTGGTAACTGTCTTTGTGTTTGTTTATGCATTTCATAGTTTAATTGTTCTCTTTATTTTCCTGTACATGCATTTTTTTATGTTAATTAGTTTGTTGTTATAATTTAATTGCTTTGATTTTGTTTTGCAGGTTAGTATATTGAATTGTGTTATCTTGCATTAATCTTGTAGTTAGGAACGGATCTGCAGATCCCTAGACTAACCCCATGTGTAATTAGATATTATATTATGCTTTCTTTTATGATTTTATAATCAAGTTTAAAACAAAGTTTTAAATAGAATAGAACATAGTTTTAATTTGGGTTTTCTTTGATGGGGATTTGATGGATGCATAGAGTTAATTTCAGTTTTTAATCATAGCTTTCTTATCTCATTTTTATATAGATCTTGTTTAGTTAGTTGTTGGTTAATGTATTTGTTAGTTTACTTTTTAATGTCATGTTTTAAATTTTTGTTTTTAATCATTTCTTTATTGCAACTTGAATTGTTAGAATAGATATAGCATAGTTTTCAATTTATGTAATTTCTTTCCTAGAGTTAGATTGCAATTGTATTTCTTAGTTAATGGTTGAATCTAGTTTTGCTTACATAGTGTAGAAGTATAATGATGATCTCATTATGTTGTTGATGGTTCATATATGAATATGCAGGGTATCTAACATTCTTTTTGTCATGGATAAATTCTCATTGGATTGTTTAATCCACACCTTTCACTTTGCCATTAAGATTAGTGTTGAGCTTATACCTCTTGAATTGTCCTTTGTTGTCAAGTGCCATTGAGATATTATCATACATCGGAGACATTCACACAACCACCAACATTATATTTGAATTGTCATAGGTTAAAGATAATTTCTTTCTTTCGTAGGTTAAAGACAATTTCTTGTTTTTGTAGATTAGAAGAGATAGTTTCTTGCTTTCATAGTTTTAAAAGAAAGTTTTATTGTTGTTGTAGTCTTTGATAGATTAGAATAACAATTTGCTTATCGTAGATTAAAGGTTAGTTGCTAGTCTTTCTTGCTTTCAATAAAATAGATTTCCTTTCATGAATTATAAATAGTTTTGAGTTGAGAATTTAGTCCACTTGCCTCTTAGGCTAGATAGTTGTTCAATGAGAAGTTTTAATTTGACTGCTTGCAGTAGTTAGTTGTCTTTTCTTCCTTGTCTATTTGCTTTAGTAGGTTAGTTAGTTGTCTTTGCTTACTTGTCTATTTCTTTAGTAGGTTAGATAGTTGTCTTTGGTTATTTGTTTACTTCCTTTAGTAGATTAGTTAGGTGTCTTTGCTTGCTTGTTTATTTATTTGCTTTCATAGGGTAGTTACTCATTGAATATAGGTTGGCAAGTTAAAATAGTTTGCTTTTGTCATTTGCTTATTATGATTAAATAGCTTGCTTTTGCTTATTGTTATGAACTAGTTTGCTTCAAGTATGTTTTTTTACTTGCTTTCTTAGAACTATCCATCGATCCTTGGCCCAAAAGTACTTAGGTTACATAGTTTCAATTTGCTTAGTAGGGTTTGCTCATTAGATAACTTTGCTTGAGTAGATTAGCCTTAGATAGATACCTTCCTTAGTTAGACTATGCTCCTACCATCCCTTCTACCTTTGGCATATATTTTTCTACAACTCTAAGTTTACTTACCTCGGGTTGACAATTTAATTGAGGGATTTTACTGTGTTTTTAGTGCATATATAACACCCATAATTTTTGGCACCGTTGTCGGGGAGTTGTCTCAAGGTAAGAAGTAGTTAGGAAATAGATCATCCTTAGACCTTAGCATTAGCTTGGTGGCGGGGCAGCTTTAAGACGATAGGTAAGAGCCTGCACATTTGCTATAACAGGTTCCCCCAAACCCAATAGTAGTTTTTATTTTTTGTTTTTGTTTATGAATAGACCTAGAAACCAAATGGTAGCTTTTTCTTTTTGTTTTTTCTTTCTTTCATGAATAGGCCTCGAGACCCACAAGGTAGATATGTTAAATCTAAATCAGATATTTCAACCAAGTTTCCTTTCGACCTTTTTGGGGGAAGGAACGTTCCACTCATTCCCCATACCGATACCAAAAAACAGGAGGTAGCTCAACCCAAAGAGCTAAAGCAGTCTCTAAAGAGACTAAAACAAGGAGCACTATAGAACAAGAAATTGAAGCATCAGTAATAGTGGGATAGGAGGCAAGACCACTCAAGCCTTCCACATAACCAAACAATAAAACCTTTGTTTTCTTGCCACCATCAGGAGATCCTAACTTTGTGGACATCATCTTTGTGTGAACCAAGTTTTATCAAATGCCAAGATGAATTTGAAGGTGACCATTAGTTTGGAATAACTCTCTCAAATCCTAGCAACAAGTGGGATCTCTTCTTTTCAGAAAGAACACATCTTGATAATAGTCAAGAACTTATCTACCTCTCTGGAAATATTAGAAGAATCAAGGTCCTATGAGCTACAAAATGATTTTCCTCGCCAAAATGCGAAGGAAGCTGAAGAATTATGGACTACATCCAATGGAGAGAAATCATTAAGACCTAAGATTGAGGAGTTCTCAACATCCATCTCAGCAGATCCTTTATGTACTTAAGAAATCAATCATCCAAAAGAAGAAGATCTGCATAGCATGATGAAGGAGAGCATATAAATTACTGTTCATGAACATCAAGATTACATTGAAATTTGGTTTCAAGAGGTCATCAGGCCACAATACTATTCTCTTCTTCAACACCTTTTGATGCCAAAACAAGTAGGTTGGTTGGTTCTTCATATCCAGGTAATCACTGCGGTAAATTTTTCATATATGGATATGAGTATGTTTCTTATCTTTCTCTGCACATGGTTACATTAGAAGAGCTCTTACACTTGAATAAATATTTTCCCTTTCTTTTTAGGTAGGGTAGGATAGTAAATAAAAGATTCATATTGTTAGTTTAGCTTAGAGTCTAATGCAACCTCATTTTACATTTTCTTTTAATAAAATAACTATGAGATACATGTTCCCATGACTTGATCTCATTGATCTCATTGATCTCATTAGTTTATTATATTTTAGAGTGTGGTGTTTTCAAATAGTTTTAGAGATCTATGTAGGTATTTATTTCACCAGGAGTAGACAGTTTCAAAGAGTTATAAAAGAATAATTTTTCTTCAAAACATTGCTATACTTGAACCTTGTTGTTTGCTAAGCATCAAATGAATATTGACCTGTTGTAGTTAGCCATGTTTTTGAAAAGATTTTCATCTTCTTGTTCTTAAGGCATTTAAAAAGAAGTTGCTTTTGAAAATCTTCACCACTATATAAGGAAGTGATACTGTAACCATCAAGATTAGAGGTCTCTCATACAATTTTCCCAAGAAACTTGAGTAAGTGAGTAAAGTATCTTTATTAAAGAGTAACGAGGAGGTCTGATCAACGGTTAGTCATGGAAACATCACAATAAATTACAAAAGAAGAAAACGAGATGAGCCTAGAGATACCTTTATGTTTTTTCTCAATGTTACCATCCACTACACACTAAATAGCTTGATTATATCATATCTTTAGATAGGCCAAGTCTGCTTAAGTACCCCTTACATAAGGACAATCACTAAGGAGTATAACAAAAATTCATCCTCTAACATAAATACCATCCCAATTGAAAAAAAGAAAGAAAAAGTTGTTTTCAGAGCTATTCCCCCATTCTCTTGCATAAAGAAATCTTATACTAAAGTCTTAAAAGATGGAGGGCCAATCTCTGAGGGTGTAAGAGGCTAACTCGTCGGGATACTGAACAGGTCTGCTGGCAGCGGGTACCGGCCTGTGGTATGACTAGGTAAACCCGCTGGAGTACTGAACATGCTTGTTGGCAGCGGGGCATTCTACCTAGCGAGGATGGTAATATAACAAAAATAAATTTAGTCTGTCCTGATGTATGACATTACTTGTAGACAAACTGTCATGAAGTATGTATGGTTAAGATAATGTTAATGAACTCCATAAACTTGCCATTGGGAACTAACTCTGAGACTATATTGAAACTCTCTTGCCTACCTCTTCTTATCTATATATATGATCTCTTATCCTATAGGTGGGGCCATTTTCTAACCATCTCGTTAGACCAATCTGTGAAATTTATCTTTACACTTTAAAAACTGTAAATCTTCGGCTATGGGGAGAACTGACTGGTTTCCTATATTTTTGATTGTGAGGTGTCATAATACTTAGGTGTGGGGGAGGGGTTCATGAGTTTAAAAATGATAACATTTCCTAGAAGAAGTAAATCTTTGTAAAAATTCATGTATTGTTTTCATGATACAGGTTATTACATCAGCAGTCATTTTATTTTTGAAGTGCTAAACTCCCGTGTGCTATAAATTGTTATATATGTCCTTAACATACCACTCTGTTGGTTTAAATTTGTTACAGGCTGTTCATTGTAGGTTTTAAATTATATTACTCTTATCCTGCCTCAACTCCTATTCATTGTGTTCATAGCCTCTGAGGAATCAATTGCCTCAACCACAAAGCTCCCAAGAGTTGGAGACCGTTGATTTAAACACCACTAGTTGCCAAGAGCAATATATAACAGGGTTTTCAAAACTGAATTTCAGAACATCTCTGGAGCTAAGGGATACTCCAAGGAGTGGATAAAAGAGGAGCTAATCAACCCTCTCATAGTCATCACTAGATTGATTACATGTGAAGGTAGATATTCTGTCTTTAAAGGCTGTCAATTTCGATTATTAGCTCACTTTCAGTTCAATAATCCATTGCAACTTTCCCTTTTTCTTCTTAAAGAGTCTTGAGAAGGTGTCTTCCCAAGTGAGGAAGGATGTAACCAATCCCCATAACAACCTATTTCACCACGGCCTTATCAAACTACTTGTCTTAAGCCGAGTTGGAAAAACAGGAGAAAACATGGGATGAGTTCATTTATCAATTTGCAAACCCTCATCTTAAATCAAGACTAGCAAGAAGACTCTTGATCTAGGGACTGTTACTCCACCCAAACCCTCATGCTCAAGCTATTCCTTTACCGAACCAAAAGCCCAAGAAACTTGTTGATACCCTTGCAACCTCATCAGGAAAGAAGACCAAGAAGCCTATTTCTAATTCATGGCATGGGTACGTGCCATATCTTCGGTCTGTGGGGAGTTTCTTGAGATAAGTATTCTAATCATTGCCCATTTGTATAGCAAACCTATGAGAAGAAGAAGTAGGATTTCTGTCAAAATTCTGTCATAYTATCTTTTTACAAAGTCTTGGGATATTATATCGACAATTGTTTGTATTGGTATGCTAAATTATATACTGCTGACATCATTGTGTGTGTTATAATCTCCTGTGCATTTTTATGTTTATTCTATAGAAGAYTGCTCATACTTAACTACTCTTTGTGACAAATACAGAGCGATAACAACTGCTAAATACTTACCGCCATCTGTATTACAAGCTTATKAAAAGAGGAACAATTGTTTGTTACATATCGATGACARGTAATAAAAATTCTCTYGTTCACCATGCCTACCAGTACAAACCAATCCTTTTGTTAGTATTTGTCAGTTCTGTCAGTCACCAATGATCAAATTTACTCTTTCATGTGATTGATAGGGTTATTAAGTCAAATTGTTATATTTTCAAAATAAAATTATCAAATAAAATTTGACATATCTTGGTTGTAAAATTGTCATTGGTGTGTCTAGGTGTCAATACTACTCCCTCCACTCATCCAAGGTCATAAATTTTCATTATGGTCATATCATCATTCCTTGTCATAAATTTTCAGATAATTGTCTTGGTCAAAGTTCTACTTCAAAATTGGTTTCTGAATTAAGGAAAATAAATTTGACAAAAGTGAAAGATTTTTTTTTAAATAATAGACCAATAAACAAAAACCTCCTTCACTTTATGCACAGGTGTTATCATTTGAGATAAATTCCCCAAATATAGTAGCTATAGGGGGTTCTCTGCACATTTGGACAACTTGAATTCAAGTCAGTTTTTAGAGGGTTGTAGAAGGAATTTGCAGTGATTGATGGTTCCATTGTGTATAAGACATCATAAAGTTTCCACCCATACCACTTTAAGACCAAAAATCCTCTGGGAAGGCCTCCAAAATCCCTATCAAAGACCACACTGCGCTTCTGCAAGTTTTGAGTAACCAACTTCAAGCTGGGATTATGAAAAAATGGGAAAGTAATTTTGAAACCTGGAGGAGATTTTTGTTCATAACATACCAAAACACAATAACCTCTCTCATTTTTTTAATATACTTTATGGTTTGGGATATATTCGATCATCTTAGAGTCCTATGTTTTCAGAAAATAAAACACTCTGTTTTTCCTGTTTTAGACATGTTTTCCTAACAACAAGAAGTGAAGTTTTGAAAACCAAGAGAGGTTTTCATCAAGGACACATTAAAAAACAATAACCTCTCTTAGTTTCTAAATATACTTTATGGTTTTGTATATATTCAATTCTCTTAAAGGCCTAGTTATTTAGAAAATAAAACACTCTGTTTTTTCTGTTTTAGTCATGTTTTCTTGGCGTGTTTTCCTAACAGCTGAAAGTGAATTTTTGAAAAAAAAGAGAGGTTTTTTTCAAGGACATATTAAGAAACAAAAACCTCTCTCAGTTGTTACACAAGTTTTACTGTCTTGTATTTACAGGTGTCACTTTGATACCTATTTTTCACAAGTTCGCCAGGCCATAATTGTTGTGCTTATGAGAAGTCACTTTTGGAACTAATTTTGTAGAGATAAAATTGTTGTTTTGCATGGTTTAAAGGATCGAGGGTATAATATATATCTCAAGGCTTCCTCACATGTCATCAACAGCCTCCAAAAAATCCAAACCCTCCAGTTTAAACTTAGAGAGCATTAAACATTGAGTTGTCATTTACACCATGAAAACGTTGTCCTACAAGCCAAGATGAATTATCTACAGCATTAGGTTGATGATATTAACTGCCACCAATAATAGTCTCTGAATGCAATTGCAACACCACGAAAATCCTAAGTCAAAATCCCCCGGGCAAGAGGGAGAAGCTTCTAAAGCTAATCCACCCCCTCCTTCGCAAGTTGAGTCATAAAGAGAAATTTCTTTTTGTTTGCAGTGGGACCTGCAAAATCTTAGGTGTGGGGGTAACGTTGGGCCCGAGATATGATCACTTTTATGACGATTATTATACACATTTTTTGCATGTACATATGTGTTTTTCATATTTTAAAGGAGCTTTTTGAAGAATTTCATGATAAAATGGTATGATCGACACTAGGTACGTATAATTCATGTTTAATGATTGTATTGAATATAATTCATCATGTTTTTACGCTTCCAAGGAGCTGATTCACATTTTTTGGTGTTACAAGGAGAAAATGCACTACGTTTCTGCTTCTGACACTTGATCCGACACTCCTTCCAGCACTCGTTCTGGTACCCGATCCGACACTCTGTCCAGCACTGCGTATTGCACATAAATG
Organism: Picea engelmannii; assembly: GCA_009831015.1. Lineage (NCBI taxonomy): Eukaryota > Viridiplantae > Streptophyta > Pinopsida > Pinales > Pinaceae > Picea > Picea engelmannii. The sequence continues at coordinate 134,515 of ML795151.1, forward strand.
GAGGGCGACTTGACGGTTATGGTATTGGCGGCCAATGATGGGTGAATCGGGAATGTGGGTTTTGTTCATGCTTATCCCCTCCAGCTATTGAACTCTTATCAACTCGATTTTGGGTTGTTATGGTGGGTGATTATTGGCTCACTCTGTTTCAGCAGTTAGGGCACCATTAATGAAATTTGCCAATTTTAGAAGTGGTTCGAATCTCCTATGGTCGACCACTTGGTCTGTAAACATTATAAATACCACCGTAGTGGTCAGATAATTGTTAAGTAGTAGAAGAAGCCGTGTGTTAGACCCAAAAACGATTTTGGCTCTGTTTTTACATTTTTCAATTGCTAGAATTGTATAAAACTGTGTTTCTGCGTTTTAATGGTGAATTCATTTTGCTGAGTTCATGGTGTGCGTTTGAGAAGTAACCACGACCTGTTGGGGGGCCCACCAGGAGTCTGGTAACTGTCTTTGTGTTTGTTTATGCATTTCATAGTTTAATTGTTCTCTTTATTTTCATGTACATGCATTTTTTATGTCAATTAGTTTGTTGTTATAATTTAATTGCTTTGATTCTCTTTTGCAGGTTAGTATAATGAATTGTGTTAGCATGCATTAATCTTGTAGTTAGGAACGGATCTACAGACCCCTAGACTAACCCCATGTGTAATTAGATATTAGATTATGCTTTCTTTTATGATTTTATAATCAAGTTTAAAATAGAGTTTTAAATAGAATAGAACAAAGTTTTAATTTGGGTTTTCTTTGACAAGGATTTGATGGATGGATAAAGTTAATTTCAGTTTTTAATCATAGCTTGCTTATCTCATTTTTATATAGATCTTGTTTAGTTAGTTGTTGGTTAATGTATTTGTTAGTTTACTTTTTAATGTCATGTTTTAAATTTCTTTTTTTAATCATTTCTTTATTGCAGCTTGAATTGTTAGAATAGATATAGCATAGTTTTCAATTTACACAATTTCTTTCCTAGAGTTAGATTGCAATTGTATTTTTTAGTTAATGGTTGAATCTAGTTTTGCTTACATAGTGTAGAAGTATAATGATGATCTTGTTACGTTGTTGATGGTTCATAAATAAATATGCAGGGTATCTAACATTGTTTTTGTCATGGCTAAACTCTCATTAGATTGTTTAATCCACACCTTTCACTTTGCCATTGCGATTAGTGTTGAGCTTATACCTCTTGAACTGTCCTTTGTTGTCAAGTGCCATCGAGATATTATCATACACCGAAGACATTCACACAACCACCAACATTATATTTGAATTGTCATAGGTTAAAGATAGTTTCTTGCTTTCATAGGTTAAACATAGTTTCTTGTTTTTGTAGATTAGAAGTGATAGTTTCTTGCTTTCATAGTTTTAAAAGATAGTTTTATTGCTGTTGTAGTCTTTGATAGATTAGAATAATAGTTTTCTTATCGTAGATTAAAGGTTAGTTGCTAGTCTTTCTTGCTTTCAATAAAATAGATTTCCTTTCATGAATTAGAAATAGTTTTGAGTTAAGAATTTAGTCCACTTGCCTCTTAGGCTAGATAGTTGTTCAATTAGAAATTTTAATTTGATTGCTTGTAGTAGTTAGTTGTCTTTTCTTACTTGTCTATTTGCTTTAGTAGGTTAGTTAGTTGTCTTTGCTTACTTGTCTATTGCTTTAGTAGGTTAGATAATTGTCTTTGGTTATTTGTTTACTTGCTTTAGTAGGTTAGTTCGGTGTCTTTGCTTGCTTATTTATTTATTTTCTTTCATAGGGTAGTTACTCATTGAATATAGGTTGGCAAGTTAAAATAGTTTGCTTTTGTCATTTGCTTATTATGCTTAAATAACTTGCTTTTTCTTATTGTTATGAACTAGTTTACTTCAAGTAGGGTTTTTTACTTGCTTTCTTAGAACTATCCATCGATCCTTGGCCCAAAAGTACTTAGGTTACATAGTTTCAATTTTCTTAGTAGGGTTTGCTCATTAGATAGCTTTGCTTGAGTAGATTAGCCTTAGATAGCTACCTTCCTTAGTTAGACTATGCTCCTACCTGCCCTTCTACCTTTGACATATATTTTGCTACAACTCTAAGTTTACTTACCCTTGGTTGACAATTTAATTGAGGGTTTTTACTGTGTTTTTAGCGCATATATAACACCCATCAATTTAGTTGTTGGTAAGAAGAACATTGTTTAGATTCCTCTTGACCTTGTTGTTGGTAGTAACAACTCTTGTGATTTGGATGACGATAAGACACCTAAATCTCTTCTGCATATTGTTTATTGGATCTTTTTTCAACTTTTGATGTTTCTAGTAATTCAATTGGATCAATGCTTGTTTATTTCTCTAAGGTTTGGAATTTTTGAACTAGAAGCCTCTCTATTTCAATTGATTTAGTCATTGTTTCTTTGTGATCTAAATCTTCTTGTAAATACTTCTTATCATGCTTTAGCTTGTTCAACAACACAGGTATTCCAACAGAGGACAAACACCTTCAGTAACCACTCGCATAACCAGATCAAAGATCAACACACCGATGTTTTCGTGTGGTAAAACCCCTACGGGGAAACATCCACGACCCCATCCAACACAGCCACTTGGAGAAGTTTATTAATGCAAAGAAAAAGATTACAGAGAGATTTTACAAGAGAGTTTCTCACAATTGATCATCGGCAAATGACCCTCCATGCTCTTTAAACAGAGATCATGGACCAATCGGGTGTTAAGCCACAGATCAATGGCCGTTAAGATCGATGAGAGTATGAACCATCAGATCACTCTACGTCGGGAACATATCGTGACCGTTGGATTTCCTAAATACAAATGCATACTAAAGAAACACACTAAGAAACACACTTTTACCTAACGACGTATTAGACCAAGTAGATCTTAACTAACTCCTAAGTGTCTAAATATCCTAACATCCCCCCTTAAGAACAACTTGGGATAGGATTGAAGGATTTACAATAATGACACAATAGGAGAAGG
>ML795151.1:160989-185481 GCA_009831015.1 Picea engelmannii
GAAGGGGGGAAGCACTGACAGAGAAAGGAGGAATAGAAGGAGGGAAGGTTACAGAGAAGAAGGAAGAGGAACCCTTGGACCCGATCTTGATGGATGACGACCAACTCAAGTGGATCTTGGCATCATCAGGAACGACGCATAGCGGAGCACCCTACCAACATAAGGTAAATACCAAGAAGAGAGCCATAGCCGAGAGGGAGGGCTTAGCCAGCGATGAGGAAGAGGTAGAGGATCTCCGAGCTATGGAGCAGATTGAGGAAATCCTGTGTGCCGCATATGAGAAGAAAACAAGAGGCCCAAGAACAGGAGGAGAAGACAACCATCCCTTCAATATTAATGTCAGTGTGGAACCCATAAACCCATGTGTGACCAATACACCAAAAAGAACACCACCGTTTAGACAACCAAAGTTCGAAGGAAGTCCGACAACAGGAAGTACATCAACACAAAGGGAAACAACTGGAGGAGCTAGTTCATTCAACCTTTGTCAACTATCTACACCGCACAGAGGAGGGAATAGATCACTATTTGGAATGACAGGACATGACCCCACCATTAGATTACTAGAGTTTCAAGGAAAAGCAACAAAAAACCCCTAGAATCATCTGTTCATTTGCGAAAAGATATGGGAAGCAAAGAAAATCACTGATGAAGACACTAAACTCGCACATCTAGCGATCATGCTAAGGGACCGCACACTAGACCGGTACATGAGTCTAGACACGAATAGTGTTCCCAGAACGACAAGGACAATGGACGACATTAAGAAACTACTGATCAAGGAGTTCCAGAAGCTGAGCTCAGAGGATCAATATATGAATGAGATGATTGAAATAAGACAAAAACCAGGAGAATTGGTATGGGATATTGATCAAAGATTCAAGCGATTAAAAGGAAAGTTAAAATACCTTATGACCGACATGAAACATCGACACCTGTTTTTAAACTCACTACTCCCAAAATTAAAATATCTGTTACGACAAAAAAAGTTTCAGACGCAGTCAGAGTCTCTGCAGGAAGCCTTGCAATTGGAAGAGAACAATACCAGGAGATAGACCCGGCTATCGAATAACTGAAGGAGGACCTAAAGAACTTAACATTTCAGTTGAACCAGAATAAGAACAACGATAAACGAGAAGCAGTTTGGTGAACTACTTGCAGGATGAAAGGACACAATAAGAATGAATGCCCAACATTCACACAATATATGGCAACAAGAATGCCAAACCCACTACCATAGGGAGGATTATGGTGCGAAATATGTAAGAAATCGGGTCACGACCCTTACCATTGCACGATGATGAATAAATACAAAACAGTCCCCAAGACCTCATATTGCACCTTTTGCAAGTCAGTAGGCCACGATGACAAAGATTGAAGAACTATGGAGCTGATGAAGGAAAGAACATCAGACACATACAGGGTACACACAAAAATGATGACTGGGCAGGCAACACCACAGTTCAATCAATCCCCAACACCATACAACATGGCGCAACAAAAGTATAATACTGCGCCACAAACTTACAATAATGCGCAGCCACAGTACAATCCAGCACAACCCCAGTATAATTCCGTGCAGTATAACCAGGGACCATAGTACAACCCACCGCGAGGTGACCGCACAACTTATAAAGGAGAAGGATGAACCAGAGGAGGTTTCAGACGCAAAAGAGGACCTGTCACATGTCACAATTTCCAGTAACCAGGACATTATGCACAAGAGTGTCCCCTTTCACCAACGACTTGTATGTATTATCGTGCATCGGATCACGATACAGAGGACTGTCCGATGTTACTTGCAAAAATCCAAGAAAAAAGGAACGAAAATAACCAAAACGTTTAGTGGATTTCAACCGAAGCAAGGGATGACAGTCGGAACATCAATATAGTCACTTGAGCAGGAACAAAAACAGGGAATGACGTAGTTCGACAGGAACCAGTGCAGAACCAATGGATAAAGAAGAACACCGACCCCAAGAAGCAGTTCAACGTGTATAAGGAGAAGGAGATTTTTGCAGAAGTCGGACAAGAATTCCTGAAGGAGAATAGTGTGCCGACCACACAACAGAGCATGGAAGCTCAAGAATATGAAATGTCGCCATCAATGGACCATGCCAACCAAATACAACCCGAGGAACAAGTAAGTACGATCAAATATTTTTTGCAATCATGCATCAAAATGTTAAATGATCCTTCATTCGTCAAGATATTACAGAACATCCTAGAAAAATGTAGTGGCGAGACGAAACAAAATCCAGAATTGAAAACTGTCAACCACCTACACACAAGAAGAAGAACAAGTAGGGAATTTAGATTAAATGCTAACATTGGAGATTTCAATATGGGAGATATTATACTAGATCTAGGATCTGAAGTAAATGTACTACCAAAAGCTACATGGAAATGCACGGGAGAACCTACACTGGGATATTCAACGGTTCAGTTAAAACTAGCAAATCAACATAGAGTCCTACCAATAGGTAGACTGGAAGGAGTGATGGTAGACCTAGATGAGGTGCACACTAAGGAAAACTTTGAAGTCATCGAAATAGTAGATGGCACAACACCTTACCCGACGCTACTTGGGATGGATTGGCCATTCGACAACCAGGCCATAATTAACTTAAACACTAGAAAAATGACATTTGATTTGGGGGACTATAGGGTCATTGACCCACTCGACCCATTGGAAGGCGAGAGGTTTGTAGAACCCACTTTCCTAGATTTAGAAGAAATCGACCAGTTGTATAGAAAAACTGCACGTGATGCAGATTATATAAACCCAACTGCAGATGGGGTACTCAGTTGGCGGAGAATTACTTCATGCACAACAGACTCAGCACCGGGTTAGAAAACTGGCAATAAAGACGACACAAAGTGTCCATGAGAAGTCGTGGCAGAATAAACTGCGCAGTAAAGTGGATTGGCACAGAAATCAGAGAACCACCCAACTTTCACGGGTTAAATGATTTGGAAACTTTCTTGACACAATATGAAGACGAGGTACTAGAAAACCAGAGATTGCTAGCACTGTATTTATCACTAAAGTCCACACCCGCCAGATGGCGGGGTGTACACAAAGAAACTATCATAGATTGGTACTAATGTAAGAGATTACTACACATAAGGTTCGACGCAGAACAGACAGGTAACAAACAACATAAATATGACAGAATAGGCACACTAGCAAAACACTTGGAGGCATGTCAAATGCTGTGGAAAATGACGCCACCAGAGGAATGGGCTCACCACTTCATTCATACTTTAGAGGGAATACCAACGAATTGGTATACAGACCAGGAAATGCGTAAAGAAACCAACACATGGGTAACACTCCAACATAACTTTACAATCACTTTCTCATTCGATCATGAGAACCCCAACATAGACGTGGCCCTGAAACGCATTAGAAATGTCATATTCATCAAAGAACCGGAATTAGAAACTATCATATAGATACAATAACAATATAAGCAGACAATCAATGATCCACTGTCATGCTACCATGTACAGGAGGAAGCTTCGGATGAAGATGATCCGTGCGATATTCAGATTGAAGAAGTCGAAGGCAAGAGAGATGTGGAAGGACCACTCTTAGAGTCAAAGGTCATGTCTACGCCAATCAAGGTAAAGAAGGTTAACATAGGGACCACCGAGCGGCCCAAGATGGTCAACATTGGAGACTATTGGGACGAACAAACACTAGAAAGCATCACAAAATTGTTACGCGAATACAACAACCTTTTTCCCACAACCTTTACATAGATGAAAGGCATAGCATGAGAATTAGGAGAAATGAAGATACCACTCAAACCTGATGCGAGACCCATTAAGAAACGACCATATAGATTGAATCCCATATATAAATAGAAAGTTAAAGATGATATTGACATGATGCTCGAGGCTAGCATCATCGAACCAGTCGAGGAATCAGAATGGATAAGTCCGATGGTAGTATAGGACAAGAAACAAGGAAGAGGGATCAGAGTATGTGTCGACTTGAGGAAGTTGAATGATGCATGCCTACAAGACCCATTCCACACGCCGTTCACGGATGAACTACTCTAGAACGTAGGAGGCCACGAAGCCTACTCATTTACTGATGGATTCTCAGGATATCATCAGATTAAGATAGCTCAGGAGGATAGACACAAGACCACATTCGCGATAGAATGAGGATCTTATCAATATGCAGTCATGCCGTTCAGTTTGAAGAATGCACCCACGATCTTTTCTAGAGTGGTCATCGCAACATTTAAGGAGTTCATCCATCAATTCCTAGAAGTATACCTGCATGATTGGACGATCTATATCTTGTTAAAAAACCATGTGGAAGTATTACGACTAATGCTAGAATGATGCAAACAGTGCCAAATATTACAGAATATCAAGAAATGCATATTTAGGACACTTCTCGGGATACTATTGGGACACATAGTATGCAGGCATGGTTTTCTAGTGGACCCGACCAAAATCCCAGTCATTGTTAATCTACCAGTGCCAAAAATGGTCCGCCAAATTAGAGCAATGTTAGGACATATGGGATATTATAGGAAATTCATCAAAGGCTACGCGTAGACTACAACACCAATGGAAAAACTGTTAAGGAAGGATACAAAGTATCAATGGAACGACGAATGCCAACGTGGTCTGGATACCCTAAAGGAGAAGATGGTCACTGCAACAATATTGGTATTTCCAGACTGGGAGAAGACATTCCATGTACATGTAGATGCATCAATGATCGCACTCAGAGCTATCTTGGCACAACCAGGAGTAGGAGACTTGGACCACCCGATAGCGTTTTCAAGTATAAAATTATCAGATTCAGAACATAATTATAACATAACAAAAAGAGAAGGCCTAGCTATGGTTTATGCACTACAAAAATATAGACATTACCTACTGGGAAAACACTTTAAGATGTTTACAGATCACTCAACCCTGAAATACTTAGTCAACAAGCTAGTGTTGGGGGGGAGAATCTGTCGATGGATATTATTATTTCAAGAATTTGACTTTGAGGTAATAGTTAAACCAGGAAAACTGAATGCAAGGCCTGACCACCTATCGAGGGTCACAAACGGAGAGGAACCAACGAATTTAGAATACAACTTCCCAGACGCACAACTATTCTTAGTATAGATTGCTGATGATCACTTCACATAGATCATCTATTACTTAAGCACAGGTACTGCGCCACAAGAATATACCACTGCACATAAGAAGAATATGGTAATCCATGCAACCGACTATCAATTAATCGTGGGACATATATACAAGATAAGCGCAGATAACATCTTACGAAGATATGTACTAGCCCACGAACGACCAAGAATTTTAGCAGAAGCCCACGAGGGAATAACATGAGGGAATTATGCATGAAAAACTACCACATAGAAGGTACTACGCGCAGTATTCTGGTGGCCAATGATCCACAAAGACTCGAAGGAATACTGTCAGCAATGTGACATCTGTCAAAGGGTAGGCAAACCCAATAGAAGGGACGAGATGCCACTACGACCACAAGTGACACTCCAAGCATTCGACAAATGGGCGATAGACTTCGTGGGACCTATTAAACCACCAACCAAAATAACGGGGGCAAGATATATTATCACCACAACAGAATACCTAACAATATGGGTGGAAGCCGCGTCAGTAAAAGATTGCAGCATAGTGACAACTGCACACTTTCTGTTTGAACAGGTAATTACTAGATTTGGATGCCCAAGAATTTTAATGAGTGACCAAGGAACACACTTCATAAACAACCCCATCCGAGCGATGCTGGAAGAGTTTGAAGATCATCACTAGAGAAACACACCATATCACCCACAGACAAATGGCACGGTAGAAGCCTTCAACAAAATCCTAGAAAATTCCTCGACAAAGATATGCAACGTCAACATGGACGATTGGGATCTCAAGGTACCAACAATACTATGGGTGTATAGAACCACATGTAAAAAGATGTCTGACCACATGCCCTTCAAACTAGTCTATGCTCAAGAAGCAGTAATGCCCTTAGAAATTTTAATACCCAACCTACGTATAACAACCATTACACAAATGAAAAAATGAGGCGCATTAAAGGAAAGACTGGATCAGTTACTATCATTGGAGGAAGACCGAATCTTGGCAGGATTCCATCAACAAGTACAGAAAGCAAGAGACAAATCTTGGCATGACTGCCAAATCAAAAGGAAGACGTTTAAGGAAGGATATCTAGTATTACTCTACGATAGTAAAGCGTTACAGCACCCAGGAAAGCTGAGAATGCATTGGCTAGGACAAAAAAAAAAGGAAAAAAAGAAAGATAACGAAGCCAGCAAGGGAAAATATAACGACCATATAAAAAAAGGAAACACGTGGGAAAGACCGAAAAAAGCACGCTGACAGGACAACAAAAAGCAAAGTTAAAGAAAGGCAAGGATGGAGGGGATGCCACATTAAACGTGCCAACTGGAGACAACATAACATGCATAATGGCAAGTACGAAACCGCCGCAGATACATTAAACCTACAATTATGGTGCATTAATCACACAAGGGAGGAAAATGTCCTCGACAAGCTTCATGGCGAGCCCATACACCACACGATCACAACATCAGTTAGTCTATTCGCGGACGAAGAACAAGAAAAGAACAATAGTAGCAAGAACGAACAAAGTGAAACCAAAAATCTTACCAAAGCCATTCAAACTCCGTAATCGTTCGACAGACCCCATTATGGCACCGCCGAAACTCGCATAACCAGGCCATACAACTAGATCAACTAGGGCTCATACAAGGTCGCAAGGACCACCGAACGAAAGCGAACAACAACCCCCATAAATCATCGACATTGATGAAATCCCATCGCCAGAGGAAATTCTAGTAGAGCCTACACCCATAGTCGAGGAGGCCCAAAAACCACAAAAAGAGGTTGTGGAACAGGATCCACCAACAAAAATGCACGAGCCCCAACACAAAGAAGAAGAAACTCGCCGAGAAATACCACAAAAGAACGTCGAAGTAGTCGTAGGAGCCACTGGAAGCGCACATAACCCGGATGTAGCAGTGCAACCAAACGCTGTAAATGTGTTGAACCTGGACATAATAGATCTAGCTAGAAAATACTACACACATTTGCAGAGATAAATTGAGAAAGAAGAAGCAAGAGAGAAAGAATGGAAGAATTCTCATTAACTGTATTCCACACTCAAAGAGTGAATAATTTACAATATATATAGAATAAATGAGTAACTAATGAGCCATAGTGGTGGTATAGATTGATCTGGACACACACCATCAGTTACAAGAGTAAACTGCCACCTAGTCCAGTCTCTCAGGCAGTTACGGGAGTGAATTGCCACCTAGTTGAGTTAACTAGTCAACTAGTCTTTAGTTAACTGACTGAACAAAGAGTAATGAGTTGGTGATGATCCNAATGTTGCATGGTGATAAAACCAATGCAACATCTAAACTCAACTCAACTAGTCAAACTGAAGTGTCAACTGAAAGAGAATATTCTCCAGGTGGAATATTCTCCCCTAAAATATAGGAGACTGGATAATGACTAATTATGACTAATAAAAAAGGAATAACCTTAGGAAAAATAAATCCTAGGTGTGTGTGAAGTAACTCCAACACCCTCCCTAAACATCACTATGGTGAAAATAAATAATGGGTCCCGACTACGAGGCCATGTTAGGTACCCAAATACAAAAGATACACTGAAATAAATGAGGAAAGAGGGAAAACCTTATGGGAACAAAACCCCCCCTCTAATTACAATGCATAAAATAAAAAATGATAAGGAACAAAAGACAGTTGCTAAGTAACCATGTCCTTCACTCCAAGAAGACCTCACAACTGTGCAAGTTTGTGCTCTTTGAAGATTTTGTTGAAGATGTAGATGTTTGCACAGATCTGATGAAGTATATGCATCATTGATATTTCCACACATATCCACTTTATCTTCTTGTAATTAATAATATCCAAATAAATTTTGGATGAAATTTTGAAAACCGTATGACCATTTCCAGAAAAAAACGCTGAAATTTTGTTGATTTTGAAATGATCATAACTTCAGTTTCTGGACTCCGTTTTGGACAATTTGTTTTTTGAAATTGGATATTTTCCCGAGAAGAATTCAAATATCCAATTTGTTTCTGCAAATTTTTCTCATAAAATATCAGAATCGCGTCTATTGTGCGCAACTCTCTTTTTTCCTCTTGACATGCATGCATGGTGCATGCAAAAGTGTTTGCATGTGACTCCTGAGATGCATGCCATATATCTTCCACATGAATTTCAGAAAATAAATCTGAAATGGAGTAGACATCATCTTCAATTATTGGAATACAAATTTATGAAAAAACTTTTGTAGAAGACTCTTCATAATAAGAGGCTTGATCTTCTGATGGCTTCTCTTCTGGCTCTATCTGTTCGACCTCTTGCATGAAATCTTCACAATATTATTTATTCCCAAATAGAACCTCCAATCTGGTCCATAATTCATCTGGAGTTAATCCTTGTGATTCTTCATATACTTGATGGAAAATTTCTGGAGAAACAGACATGCCGATACTTCCTATGGCCATATCTTGTCTATTCAGAAAGTCATTTTTCTCATCGACAGAATCAGGCTCTACTTCCATTTCCATGGTTATTTGGTACAAGTCTCTGCATTTAAGATGAAGCATATTTTTTGGCTTTCATTCTAAATAGTTATGAGGCGCGAGAAGTATTTCCGACGAATAATCCATCTTTTGTTGTCTTCAATCTTTTGTACCTGCAAAAAATGATTTGGTGTAGCTTTTGCTTAGCAGTCTGTCGACTCTGATACCATGTAAATGTGTTGAACCTGCACATAATAGATCTAGCTAGAAAATACTACACACATTTGCAGAGAGAAATTGAGAAAGAAGAAGCAAGAGAGAAAGAATGGAAGAATTCTCATTAACTGTATTCCACACTCAAAGAGTGAATAATTTACAATATATATAGAATAAATGAGTAACTAATGATCCATAGTGGTGGTATAGATTGATCTGGACACACACCAATAGTTACAAGAGTAAACTGCCACCTAGTCTAGTCTCTCAGGCATTTACGGGAGTGAACTGCTACCTAGCTAAGTTAACTGGATGAACAAAGAGTAGTGAGTTGGTGATGATCCCAATGTTGCATGGTGAAAAACCCAATGCAACATCTAAACTCAACTCAACTAGTCAAACTGAAGTGTCAACTGAAAGAGAATATTCTCCAGGTGGAATATTCTCCCCTAAAATATAGGGGACTGGATAATGACTAATTATGACTAATAAACAAGGAATAACCTTAGGAAAAATAAATCCTAGGTGTGTGTGAAGTAACTCCAACAGACGCTCCACAAGGACCCATCCCAGATTCCATTTCGGTTGAGAGGACGGGGGAAATGGCCACAGCTTGGGCAGAATGCATGGCGAAGGAGCAACCCGAAGCTGGTGGAACCTCGAACTGACCATCGCGACAGGAGGACCGAATTCATATACAAAGTTCACCTCGAAAGAAATCAGCTGCATATATTGCGCTACCTCGCATACCAGAGGGAGTACAAGTGGACCCAGAACTATTAGGTCACGTCGGGAAGCTCAAGTATTCTAACCATGACATAGAAGATGACACTAAATACCCAGATCTTGCATCGCAGGTTTTTATGCAGAAAATAGTCGTGAACCAACTCAGATAATCTATCACTCAGCCACACCAGTGGGCCACTGGACTAGACATAACATGAATTCTAGGGTTGCTGAAGATACCACACTTTGGCAGAAGCCAATATGAGATGGCATTCGTCAAACAGCTATTAGCAGTTACGCATGGAAGGGATATATGGCTGGACAAACCCGTCCACATAATGATCGAACTCATCACGCAGATAACAGGTCTACCCACCGGGGGCATGGATCCCGCACTGATCCTAGACGATAAGGCCAAGGAAAAATCATTGGTAGAAGAGATGAAAAATAAATATGACACTAACAGAGGAACAAGAGGTATTATAATTAAATGAATCAACGATGCCGTGACACAATTGGGTGCAAATATCTTAGCCTGCAAATTGCTACGAAAATGCCGCAAAGATGAAGTACTGACATGAGTCATTTCTGTGGCAGCTCAGTGCGCAGAAGGCACCTTCATGAGTTGGGCACCATAACTATCAAACTTGTTTCAAATATACTGCAAAGACGTGTAGGACACATGTACGAAATTTCATTACTCATGGCTGATCACTCTCATAGCATTCATGGAATGGTGAGAACTAGAATACACCGTCTTTTCTACCTCACCACAGCTAGGAGGAGCAAGATATCGAGTCCTGAGAGCTGGGCCACTAACCAAGCAAAAGAAGGAGAACAAAATTGTATTTGAAACATACCTACAGGAGATACATGAAGCCATCGTTCGAGCATGGAGAATAACACCAGAGGCTGTCGCAAGATATGGGGACATCGCTAATTTCTGGGCTAGGTGACAAGCCATGTTGATACAACCAAGGCAAGACTTGGATAAACAATGGATACAAATGTGCTACTATGTCACCAAGGGTGATATCGACATGATCATCAACGAATGGTCTGATGAATGGAGGATCCCAACTATACCCAAAGGAGTACCGACACAAACAACAAAAGGAGGGGCTGCGCAGGTAGAGACACAACCTCCACAAATCCCAGTACCCAAGAGATGAATAACATGCCAACCCAAGTCAACTCAGGTAGACGACGGATCAGAGTAGCTAGGGACCCAGAAGGGAGGAACATAAACCACCCAGCCAACCAAGGAACAAAAGAAACTAGCTGAGGGAACACAGGAAATCGCACCAAACCCCATCACACAGGAACCAGGGGGGGATAAAAGACCAACAATATAGGACGTAGGTGCGCACAAGAAAATGAAGGAACAAGGACCACAATTGAATTACACAATCATGAAGGATGATGGAGAGATGATTGCCAGGATGGTCCAAGACTGCCTCGCAGAAGATTTTGATCATGTCGTGCATCACTGGGATGAATTGTAGAAGGAACTGATAGAAATGAGACAATTCCTTAAGAAATTTGGAGAAGCCCAGATCACGTGCACCAGTAGAGGCACAGAGCCATCGACCAAATAGGCCACAGAAAGGGTGGAGGTAGAAGAACGCGACCCAATTCTTCCCATACCATGGGCACATTCCACGGCCTACATAAAGCCTAGCAATTCTGCGAATGGATGAAATTGTGGGATAGACACCACTGAAGGATTTGAATCAAATCCAATTGGTCTTGACACAGATGCCATCAAAAGAATTACACAAACTACAGGTTAGCATCGACCACGAGATGCAGGCTCAAGCATATAAAAACTTAGTCGAACTACAACAAGCAACAAAGAGGCGGGAAGCGCTGGAAACAATTTGCACACAGGCTCAATCGGAAACCAAGGAGGAGAAAGAACGCAAAAACGAGCTGGAATGCAGAGTGGAAGAAGCTTTTGGGAAACTTCCAACTACTGCGTAAGGAAACAAAATCCCAGCTGCAGAGAAGATCGACCAGATTGCGCAGGCAATTCATCAGTATCAAAAGGAGACCGAGACTCTCCGCGGACAGATTAGACTGACAACTCCACCACCAGTGAAGGATCAGAGGAAGTAGGAAGAAACAATGCAGCTGCAGGAGTTGGAAAAACAGGTCAGCATGGTAGCCAACTTGCTGGACAAAGCAACGCAACTTTGGACAAGGCTGGAAGAGGATCCACAAGTCCAACACTGGGACACGGAGGAGGAGAGGATAAATGCAATGATATAAGAATTGAAGCAGCGACATAAGACCATACCAATCCTAGAACGATTCAAGGGAACGCAAGAGCTGAAGAAGATATAGGCATAACTTATCACTGCGCAAACACATAAACAAGAGCGTCAGACTCAAATAGAACCGTTGCAGGAACATGTAGCAGAAGTACTTGCATAGGTGGAAGAAGCTAGAACCTAGACAACACAGAGTCAGCTAGAATGCGCAGGACTGATGAGCGAGGAAGTGGAAGCTCAAAAAGTTGACACCATCAAGGATAAAACAATGCAAGCACTGAAAAAGCAACAAAGTTGCAGGAACAGTTCCAGACGATCACAAAAGAGACCGAGGAAGCACACAGAAACTAGGTGAGGCAGGATGAGTCACATGTCAGTGTTGGGGGCCTACTGGCACCAGGTCTAAGAGGAAAGAAGAACAATCATGGGAAAGAAAGCGTACAAAAAACTGAAGTAACAACTGGCAGAAGAGCAGTACGCGCACATGCAAGAAAGCATGCACAAAGGAAAGCGACAACTGGAGGAGGAGAAGCACGCGTATGGGAAAAATACATAACGTAAGAAGGGTTAGGGTTTTTGTAATATTTGGAAAAAAGGTTGAAGAGACTGAAATGTATAAATATAGATACAAAAGTATCATATAAGAGAGTTCAATAGTAGTTGTTAGCAGTTTTTCTGTAATGTTCTGAGCGGTACGAACTGATTTTGTAATTTGTTGAGAAAGGGAGACCCAAGGAGAGGTAGATCTGAGGATTAGACTGTAGGCCGTAGGGCCTGGTGCGATCTAGTTCACCTCGCATAGATATTACCCAATTTTTGTGGAGAAATTTAAGCGCAAGGCACCAGAAATGCAGAACTATCATAATACAAGAGCCAAGAGCCAAATCTTTGTGGACGTAGCCTAGGAGGAGGTGAACCATGGTAATTCTCGTGTAGTATGTTAAATGTATTCATGGTTCTTTTTTCTTTCAGCAATTGATGGTTAAACTTGATTAATGAGTTAATACTTGGTTATGGATATGTTTATAGTTAACTTTAATTAACCTGTGGAATATTCGTATGCGAATCCAAGGAATAGGTACTCTCCTTTACGGCTCACGATATCTGACCCTCTCCAAGAAACCCCTATCCCCCACTCTGTCCTAGGCTGTAAACACCCGAGTCTTACAACCACCCATTTAAATCTATCTCGGGTGAGACTGCGCAGTGCTTTCCAATGATGTGTTGCCTTCTGGTTTACCAGAAGAGGCGATAGTTTTAGAGACTTTGTTGGAACCCTGAATGACATGAACCCTGGGTCAATAACTCAGAAAAACCCCGAAGGGAAGTGAGTAAACCGACAAACATTTTGTCCAAAACTTTGAGTGCATTGACCCGAGTTCTTGTGTTAGTAGACAACTTCACAAGTTTATTCCTGCAATAATTTGGTTGATGATGATATGGATGCTTTTCTACATGCAGGCTACTAGGGATATCTTGTTGGTGCACCCATGCAACAAAGAATCGCAAGGATACACAATTGGAATGAAACAGATTGTGGAAGATCCCTAGTTGGTGCCTAATATATCAAAATGTGTAGTCTCTTTATCATGCAAATAATATGCTTGTATAGAATTCTTATCTCACTACAAATTATACGAGAATTAATTTTGGCATTGGTATTTACATTAACATGCAGTTGTCTGATCTCTTTCCATGGTTAACGTGGTAGCCATGAGAAGGGAAGTGTTTGTATCTTTAGGGAGAAACAAGTTCATTATTTCTTTATCATTGCAATGACCGTTGCTTGGCTGATCCGCCAATGAAGATGGAGAAATGGAAAGCATTCCTTTCCAGTAAGTTTGATTCTAATCATTGCGATATATACACATACATGCCTGCACTCAATTTTTCACATAAAGTCATTCTATGTATTGGAAACTAAAACAAGTGCAATCTCAAGAATTAAAAAGATAAAATATCTTTTTTCCTGAAAGAAAAAAATATCTATTTGCCTCTACTAGCTAATTACTAATAATGATATCATCATCACAATGATAAATCCTTTTCCCGATAAATGATCCTACACCCATACGTGGAAGAAAAAATGCAAATTATTGGATGCAATTAGCATGGTGTAATGCGATAAACGAAGATAAATAAATCTTAAAAAGTGTGGTTAACAAATCCCCACTGATATCATTAAGAATGAAAAAACATGTGGGAGCATAAAGGTAAACAATATGCTAAAGACAATAAATTTCCTACTACTTGATGCAGGGATTTTCTAAGGGTCATAACTTTTGACTTGGTTATCCATTTGGGATAAAAGTTTACATGGAGTTGCGTATCGAAGAGTTCACTGACGTGTCGATTTGATCCTTTAGATCAAACATCATTTCAACACTTTTCCGGGGCCAAATTCCTTCATATAAAGCCTCAAATTGGGGTATTAGTGTTTTTACGAGAATTTTTAAATTTTTACTTATAAGTTATCTCTTAGTTTATGAACTTAATTAGAAAAGTGAGTTGACAAATAATTTCACTCTAGTTAGCTCTTAGTTATTGGTCAATGTTAGAGTCATGCGAGAATTTCCTAAAATTAGTTGTTTTTCTAAAATTAGTTTTCAAAAATCTCAGATAGTAGTTATAAGGGGTTGAACTTCCATTATTATATTATAGTTAGGATGGAGAAGGAATACAAGAGAATTATTTTCCATTCTCGTGTGTTTGCATGGTTTTTTGATCTTGTGAATGAATCTTAGTTTATTGACTACATCATCCAATATCAGAGCATGAAGATGGCTAGGAGAGGAAGATGAAGACCAGGTATTGCTAAAATGCGCAGAGATATGCAAAACCTCCAAAGGTAAGTATGGATCTTACAAACATGCTGGCTAGTCAAGGAATAATATGAAGAGAAGTGTCTGATGATGAGACAAACCAAGGAGATGTAGATAAACATATATAACATGAATAAGAACATGAAAAACATGAAGAAGAACAATTAAAGCGCACGACTTTTGAAGAAATGATGCTCATGGATCTAGAAGGGAGAAATGATAGGATCAAGATGGAAGTTTTGGAATATGCAGGGAATCTTAAACTAGAGGAGTTGATATATTGGTTGAATGCCATGGAATTGTTTTTTGAATGATAGCATATGCCAGATGAAAATAAGGTGAAATTTGCATGCACCAAGTTGAAGGGTCACACCATGATATGGTGGGATCATGTGCAAAAATATAGAGCATGTTGATGTTTTGGTAGCTGCGAGAGGTATTAACCTTCGATATAACATTTGTGCTTAGAATAGAAGATTTCAGAAGAAAGAGAACCATTAAACAGATGTGGAAATACCCTAGAAGAGAAGTCAGCTCAAGGAGAATAATAATAAAGAATTAGAAGGCTCCAGAAAGAGAAGTCGGCCCCACATGAAAAGTCACTTGGACATGCTAGTATAAATAGAGGTCAGGTGCTACCTTATTTACACACTCTCACTCACTTAGTTAGGGAACAATTCTGAGGAGCAACAATTGCAATAGTTAGGGTGCCTAAGGAACAACAATTGCAGTAGTTAGGGAACAAGTCTTTCTGGTATCTCTCTCTTGCACGATTCTCTTGGAATATTTACACTCTCTTGGTATTGTGCTGTTGTCGTAGCTGTGTTGGTATTTTTGGTTAAGCTATCCATTGTGATAGGGTTTATTTGTTGTCTCTAGAGTGGAATTTCTAGAATCCATCTAAGAAAAGGTTACTGTGCTTGGGGGTGGCACATGTAAGTGCCTATGGTTGGGTGACAATGGTGTAACATTGTCTATGGTTAAACAAGCATACCAAAATTTTAACATGGTATTAGAGCTAGTTTCCTTCAAGACAGTCTAACCACTGGAAGGAATATCATCAGTTTCTCTTATTTTCAAGCTCGTTGAGCATTTACAAAGCCACCAAGAAGGTTGTCTAAGGAGGGTGCATCTTTCCCCCAGATCATATCTCCAAAATTCAAAAGTTGGAAAATTAGGGTTGCCTCATAAAACCCTAGGTCAAGACGTTTGGGCATTTAAAGGGTGACATAGGAGAAGATCCTTGAATAAAGGAGGTCTCCTTGGCATAACACACTGACTGGTAAGTCCAAAGTTCATTTCTGCAAAATCGAATTTTTTGTAATATTTCTAGATCCCGGGGCAGAATGACTTCCAACACTAAGCTTGATGAGAAGCTTGAGGGTGATGATAATTCCTGGGCATGAAAATATAGAGTGATGCTCATTCTAGGAGAGCATGATATAGAAGGCTTCTATGAAGAAGAAGTTCAAGAGCCAGAGGGAAATTATGCAAAATAAAAGTACAAGAAGAACCTGGTTAAAAGAAATAGGATCATTGCAGATTATATCAAGGATCACTTGATCCCTCATGTCTCATCATTAAAAACCTCGAAACATATGTTTGATGATTTATCCCGATTATATGAAGGCAAAAATATCAACCAAACGATGGCATTGATGACACAACTCAAGAATGTGAAGATGCAGAATTCAAAAACCATTCAATCCTACTTCACGAGGGTATCTCAAATCAAAGAACAAATTGAATCCATTGGAGTCAGTTGAAGAAAATGAGCTAGTAATGACTACATTGAATGGTCTCCCAAAGTCTTGGGAATCATTTATTCAGGGAATTTGTTCCAGAAGAAAGCTAACAAACTTCAACAGGCTATGGGAAGATTGTACTCAAGAAGAAGCTAGATTGACAACAAAAGAATAAAAGTTGGGCGATGATGATCAAGCCTTAGCAACACATGCAAGAAAAGGAAAGAGTAGGAAATATGATCATCCCCCCAAGAAATTTGAAAAGTCACAAAAAGCACAAAAGACTCAAAAAGATTATTCAAGATACAAATGCTTCAGCTATCAGAAGATGGGACACATTGCAAGAAATTGTCCTCTCATAAAATAACAGATAAAAAAGGACAGAATAAAAGACACCATTCTCATGCCACAGAAGACGATGAACCTATTCAGAAGAAAGAAAAAGAATATGATTCAAGTGAAGAATATGTATTGATATCATCTCTTACAGGAACAATGACTCATGGAAGTGACACGACTTATTGATAGTGGTGCCTCTAAGCACATGACCGGTTACACAAATTCTCTTTCAAATCTGTTTCATAAGGATTCACCTCATAAAGTGAAGCTCAATGATGACTATCCGTAACCCATTAACGGGGTAGGAGAAGCCTCCTATAGGTTGGATTCCAGAAAGCCTACAAAGATGAAAGAATGAGGTCAAGGCCAAGAGGATCTTGACAGACTCACTACAATACCATTTGATACCTAATGTATCATAACTGAAGACAATTCAAGTGGGACAACAACAACCAAACTCCAAGTTTGCATATCAGGTTTGATATTTTATATTGCTGCAGTTTAAGTATTGTAACTAGAATAACAGTGTTTAGAATTTTATTATTGCTATTGATATTGCTAGTTTAGTAACACTTGAATATTATTGGTACAACTAACACTCTAGTAAATGCTCATATTAATAATGCACTTGTTCACAAGATAACTTGATCTTCTCTAGGAGATGTTCTTGTTTGTTGACTTTGTTCTAGGTAGGTTATCTTGTAAAATCCATGGAGGTTACCATGGAGATGTTGTTCTTGTTTCTTGTTCAAGGCAGGTCACAGGGAATAGCTCTGAGAAAGAGCTATAGTGACGGTTGCAGAAGGAAAATTTTTAGATGGTCTCTAGCTGAGACTTGGAGCAGACTATCCAGACATAGAGTTGTACACATCCATGTAATAAAGGATAAGAGATTGAAGTTGGATCCTTCAGGAAAGAAGGGTATATTGTTGGATATAGTGAGACATCGAAGGCATATAGAGTCTACATCCCTGGTTATAGACAAATCAAGATTAGCAAAGATGTTACCTTCGATGAGGATACGACCTTCAGTAGATCTAGGAAACATCATACAGATGAGATCCATGATGAGGAGCCTGAAGCTCCTAGAGTTGTAGATACAGATGTAGGTAATGATGTTGTTCTAGAAGAGCATGGTCCAGAGGACCATGACATGGAAGAACTACAAAGACCTGCAAAAACGAGTACAAAGAAAAGAAGACTAGCTTGGGCTTGTGAGATTATTCACGATGACAAGAAGTATGGTGCTCTAGATGGATATTTCAGAGAAAGAAATAAACCTCAACCATATTCCAGTTACGTGGCATTGTTATGTGACATCATTGATGTTGATCCTACCTGTTACAAAGAGGTTGCAGAGATGAAAGTATGGAAGGATGCCATGATTGAGGAATACCAGTCCATCATTAAAAATGATGTTTGGGATGTGGTTCCGAGATCGAAAGAGAAATCAGTTGTGAGTTCCAAATGGATCTACAAGACGAAACATTCAGTAGACGACAGTATCGAGAAGTACAAGGTAAGATTCATGGCTCATGGGTTCTCCCAGAAAGAAGGAATAGATTACGAGGATACATTTTCTCCTGTGGCAAGATACACTTCGATTAGAGATATACTTGCGATAGCTGCAGTAATGAAATGGAAGGTACACCAGATGGACGTGAAGACAAATTTTTTGAATGGTGTAGTAGAAGAGGAAGTGTACATGGAGAAACCACAAGGTTTCGAGACACATGGCAGACAAACACATGTGTGCAGGTTGAAGAAATCCTTGTATGGATTGAAGCAAGCACCCCGGGAATGGTATAATAGAATTGACAGTTTTCTGATGAGCTTGGCCTTTACCAAGAGTAAAGCAGATCCCAACATTTACTACAAGGTTGAGGACAGTGGACCGATGATATTGTTGTTATATGTGGATGACCTTTTTCTAATAGGGAACGAGAATCTCATTATCGAATGCAAGATAAATCTTTCATCAGAGTTTGAGATGAAAGACCTGGGTATGATGCATTATTTCTTGGGTCTAGAGGTGTGGCAAAAACCGGACGAGATTTTCCTTAGCCAAGGAAAATATGCGGTAGAAATTATGAAGAGATTCGAAATGATGGATTGTAAATCCATACCCACACCGATGGTGACGAACCTGAAGTTATTGAGTGATACTTCTCCAGAGACAATGGATGTCACCATGTACACGCATATGATTGGCTCATTGATGTGTTTGACGAATACTAGGCCAAATATATGCTTTGGGGTGAACACTTTGAGTCAATATATGGTTGAACCAAGACATGTTAACTTGATTGCAACACAACACATATTAAGGTACCCGAGGGTATGATAGAATTTGGACTTCAATATGTTTCAGATCATGAGTTAAGACTATAAGGCTATGCTGATTCAGATTGGGCTAGTAGTGTCATAGATCAGAAGAGTACATCAATATGTTGCTTCAGTTTGGGGTCAACTATGATTTTGTGGCTCAACATGGAGTAGACTAGTGTGGCACTCATTATAGCAGAGGAAAAATATATATCATTACGTTTATCTAGTAGCGAAGTTGTGTGAATTCAGAAGTTGCTTGCAAGACTGTTTGATCTCGAGTTGGACATGACTTGTATTTTTTGTGACAACCAGAGTTTTATAAAGTTGTATGAGAACCCTATGTTTCATGACAAGTACAAGGACGTCGAGATCAAGTACCATTATATCCGAGATCTGGTGCAAAAGGGAGCTATGAAGCTCCAGTATATTGGCACAGACTAGCAGATAACATATGTGTTGACCAAGCTTCTATCAAAGGTAAAGTTTGAGTACTTCAGGGACAAGCTTGGTGTGGTCCAGAAGGACTTCCCTCATAAGAGGGAATGATGAGCCACATATGTGATTCTAGGGGGCAATAGCTTATAGAGTGTGGCAACAACATGTAGTCATTTACATGCACGATAGTTACCCAGACTTCGTATGGATTGGGTAGTAGCGAAGTTTTGTGTGAACTGGCTAAACTGGATAGTTTCCCAGAGTCCATATGGATTGGGTAGTAGAGTAGTTCTGTGTGAACTGGCTAAACTGGATAGTTTCCCAGACTCCATGTGGATTGGGTAGTAGCACAGTTCTGTGTGAACTGGCTAAACTGGATAGTTTCCCAGACTTTGTGTGGATTGAGAAGTAGCACAGTTCTACGTGAATTGGCTAGTTTCCTAGCTTTTAGTGAGCTAGATGAAGTCTTGTAATGACATAAGGTCCGAAAGGACACCGAGACCCATAAGGTCTGAGAGGATGATGAGGTTGTGCCCACTAGAGAGATGCTACGTATGTTGACGAGGCCCCAGATGCATGACTGTGACATAACCATTAGATAGTTTGTGTGTGACTATGACAAAACTTGTTTGGTTATGATGGTGATACTTGTGACATGATCTGTTTTATCATGAGATAGCCCGTGTGGCCATGGTGATGCTACCTGTAGACTAGTTTGCAAGACCGTGTGAGTCTTGCCCATGCAATGTGAGATGGATGGAAGTGATTAAGACCATTACTTGAAGGACATCATAGTTAATACCTCCCTAGCTAAGAGGGAGTGTTGATGTTTTGGTAGCTACATGAGGTATTAACCTTCGGTATAACCTTTGTGCTTATAATAGAAGATTTAGGAAGCAAGAGAACCATTAAACAGATGTGGAAATACCCTAGAAGAGAAGTCAGACCAAGGAGAATAAAAATAAATAATTAGAAGGCTCTCGAAAGAGAAGTCGACCCCACATGAAAAGTCACTTGGACATGCTAGTATAAATAGAGGTAAGGCGCTACCTCATTTACACAATCTCACTCGCTTAGTTAGGGTGCAAGTCTAAGGAGCAACAATTGCAACAGTTAGGGCGTAATTCTAAGGAGAAGTAGTTGCAACAGTTAGGGTGCAAGTCTTTCTGGTATCTCTCTCTTGTGCGCTTCTCTTGGAAAATGTATGCTCTCTTGGTATTGTGCTATTGTCGCAGCTCTGTTGGTATTTCTGGTTAAGCTAGTCGTTATGCTAGGGTTTATCTGTTGGTTTTAGAGTGGACTTTTCAGAATCTATATAAGAAAAGGTTACTGTGCTCGGGGGTGGCACGTGTAAGTGCCTATGGTTAGGTGACAATGGTGTAACATTGTATATGATTAAACGAGGATACCAAAATTTTAACAGAGCAAAAAAAAGAAAAGACAAAATTAGGACCTAGAGCAAGATGGAAAAAAATTGCGAGAACTTGTTTTTCCTCTGGACTATGCCCATGTCCTTTTTTGTAGATTTCATAACTTGAAGCAAAACCTATCCACTGTGGAGGAACTCACAAACGTGTTTTTATCAATTGTCCATTCGCGTGGATCACCAGGAAACTAATGAGAAACTGGCTACAAGGTATGTGAATTGTTTAAAATTTTCTATTCAAGATGAATTAAGCATGCATAGGGTTCACAGCGTGGAAAAGGCATACCAATTAGCCTTAAAGGCCGAGGAAAAGAAAAACCGACAATTTTCTCAAAGGAATAGAGGAGCAAGGAGGGGTACATCATTTGCCTCATGGGGTGGTTTTAACTATGGCAGAGACAAATCATCCCAAGGAGCCGAGAAAGAAAAAGATACTCGACAAGGTAACCTGGATCAACCACAATGAAGAGGATTTCAGAGGGGTAGAGGTTACGATGGTGGAAGAGGAGGACCTTATGTGTGTTTCAAGTGTGGTGTAGAGGGCCATCAAGCATTTGAATGCCCAAATTATAACATGCAAGAGCTGAAGCAAGGAAAACAACCTAGTTTGAACTTGGTCCAAGTTTAGAATGAAGAAGAAGGAGCTGAATCTGAAGTCCCGCCTGATATGGGGGAGAGTCTCATGATACAAAGGTCAATGGTGATTCCCAAAAAAGAGCAAAGGCAGAGTAGCGACAATGAAGATTCTTGGCTTCAAACAAATATTTTTCGAACCAGATGCACTTTTGGGGGAAAGGTATGTCAGGTTATTGTTGATAGTGACAATGGTGAGTATATGGTTTCCAAAGAGATGGTAGATAAGTTGGAATTACGATGTGAAACACATCTCCATCCTTATTGAATTGCATGGTTCAAAAAGGGGAATGAATTCACCATTAATAAAAAGTGTTTGATCAAGTTTTCCATCGGTAAGACTTATAAAGATGAAGTATGGTGTGATGTCATTCCGATGGATGCATGCCATCTATTATTGGGGAGGCCTTGGCAATATGACAGAAAATTCATGCATGATGGAGGAAATAATACCTACACCTTTTGGAAGGATGGATCAAAAGTCGTCTTATTGCCCTTTAAGGATGAGGGAAAAACTGAGAATATGCTGTCAGAAAGAGAGTTTGTTAAGGAAACGAAGACAACATGATTCTGCTATGCATTAATAGTGCAAAAAGGAGCCGTGGAAGACATGCCAATTCCTACTGAAGTGACCAAGTTACTAAAAGAATATGTTTATGTTATCCCTAATGAACTACCTGATGGTCTTCCAAAGAGGGATATTCAACATCACATTGATCTAATATGAAGATCATCTTTACCTAATTAGGAAGCCTATAGGATGAGTCCTACACAACATGGAGAGCTCAACCGACAAGTGACAAAAATTATAAAGAAAGGTTTGGTAAGAGAAAGCATGAGTCATTATGTTGTACTAACATTGTTGACTCCAAAAAATGATAATACATGGAGGATGTGCATAGATAGCAGAGCAATCAATAAAATTACCATCAAATATCAGTTTCCTATATCGCGCTTAAACGACATGATAGATGTGCTAGCCAGAGCTAAATATTTTAGTAAGATTGATTTGCGAAGTGGATACCAGTAGATCCAGATTTGTGAAGGGGATGAATGGAAAACTGTCTTCAGGACCAGGGATGGACTATATGAATGGATGGTGATGTCATTCGGGTTGTCCAATGCACCTAGTACTTTCATGCGGTTGATGAATATTGTGCTTCAACCTTATATTGGTAAATTTGTTGTTGTTTATTTTGATGACATCCTAGTTTTCAGTAACAACAAAGAAGATCACTTGCAACATTTAAAAATTATATTGGATGCATTGAGAAAACATCAACTTTATGCAAACCTCAAGAAATGTAGGCTTCTGCAAGAAAATTTGGTATTTCTGGGTTTTTTCATCTCGACAGGAATCGAGATGGAATTAGAGAAGGTCAGAGCAATTTTGGAGTGGCCTAGTTCTAGGAGTATAACAAAGGTAAGAAGTTTTTATGGGTTGGCTACCTTTTATCGAAAATTTATTGGAAATTTTAGCAGTATTGTAGCACCCACAACAAATTGCACCAAAGGCAAGACATTTATGTGGACCAATGAAGCTGAGGAAAGTTTTAAGTTTCTAAAGAAGAAGGTAACTGAGGCACCCATATTAGCCTTACCAGATTTTGATAAAGTGTTTGAGGTAGACTGTGATGCTTCACATGTAGGCATTGGAGATGTACTTAGCCAAGCAAGTAGACCAATTGCATTCTTTAGTGAAAAGTTGAATGAGGTAAGAAATAACTACTCCATATATGATGTAGAATTTTATGCAATTGTGCAAGCATTGCGACATTGGAGACATTATTTAGTGTTGAAAGAGTTTGTGTTATTTACCGATCACATTGCATTAAAATATGTAAACACCCAAAATAAATTGAACAATAGACATGCAAAATGGGTCTCTTTCTTACAAGGCTACACCTTTGTTCTGAAGCACAAATCAAGATGATAGAATCAAGTTGTAGATGCTTTGAGTCGATGCACTGTTCTTTTGACAACCATGGAAAATCAAGTGATTGGGTTTGTTGCATTAAAGGATCTCTATGGGTCTGATAATGATTTTCAGGAGATTTTGAAACAATTGAAGAATCCAGTCACTGGGAACATGGATCGTAATCAGGGTAAATATTTTATGCAAGATGACTACCTCTTCAAAGGAAAACAACTATGCATTCCAATTGGTTCAATGAGGAAAAATATTATCAGCGAGCTTCACAGTAGTGGTTTGACAAGACATTTTGAAAATGATAAGACACTAGCTTTAATCAAAGATAAGTATTATTGGTCGAAGATGAAAAATGATATAACCAGGTATGTGACACGATGTAGGATTTGTTAAATGGCTAAGGGACACTCACAAAACACAAGGTTGTATATGCCATTACCAGTTCCCACAAGCCCATGGACAGATCTGAGCATGAATTTTGTGTTGGGGATCCCAAACACACAACAAGGTAATGATTCTATTTTTGTGGTTGTTGATAGGTTCTCTAAAATGACTCATTTCATTGCTTGCAAGAAAACTAGTGATGCATCAAGAGTGGAATAATTGTTTTTTTCAAAATTTGTTAGATTGCATGGGGTTCCAAAAACTATTACCTCTAATAGAGATACTTGGTTCTTGGGTCATTTTTGGATGAATTTATGGAAGAAGTTGGGGATTAAATTTCAATTCAACAGTACCTATCACCCCCAAACAAAAGGGAAAATCGAGGTCGTAAATCGGAGTTTGAGAAACCTGTTACAAAGCATTGTTGGAAAGAAGCCTAAGCAGTGGGATTTGACTTTGCCTCAAGCAAAATTTGCCTACAATAGTTCAGTGAATAAATCTACAGGTAAATCTCCATTTCAGGTTGTTTACGATAGAAATCCTATGGGTGTCCTAGATTTGGTGTAGTTACCACTTGGGAATAGGATTAGTGATGATGGGGAAGCATTTGCAGAACACATTCAACAA
>ML795151.1:197138-229687 GCA_009831015.1 Picea engelmannii
CATTTGGGCTGAAATTTTACATGGAGTTGCGTCTCGAAGAGTTCACTGCTGTGTCGATTTGACCCTTCAGATTGGACATTGTTTTGACACTTTTCCGGGGTCAAATTCCTTCATATAAGGCCTCAAATTGGGGTTTTAGTGTTTTTATGAGAATTTTTTAATTTTTAATTATTAGTTATCTCTTAGTTTATGAACTTAATAAGAAAAGCGAGTTGACAAATAGATTCACACTAGTTAACTCTTAGTTATTGGTCAATTTTAAAGTCATGCAAGAATTTCGTAAAATCAGTTGTTTTCGAAAATCTTATATAGTAGTTATAAAGGGTTGAACTTCCATTGTAATATTTAAGATGGAAAATGAATAAAAGAGAGTTATTTTCCATTCTAGTTTGTTTGCATGGTTTTTTAATCCTGTGAATGAATCTCAGTTTATTGGCTACATCACTACTATATTTTGGAAATGTTTCTCACTAATCTATGCTGGTCCATCCACACTTCCAATAGTATGAAGTTAGCTAGTGCACAAACTAGATTAAGAATGATAAAGTAAAGCCATCTTAATAATAGTGTTTTGCAGAAATATCAATTATATTTAAAAAAAAATACTAAGGTGCATTTTCTTCTGTTTGTAAATTACAACCATCCTCAAAATTCATGTCAGACAACAGTAAAGACCAGATTAAACAAGAATCCCATATATCATATACTCGTATGAGAAAAAGTGCAATACAGCACAAAACCATCATGCTATTCACGTTTTTATCAAAACATTCATTTCTCGCTCACTCTGAGCTTACATCATCTTTGGACAAAAGAATGGGCATTGCATGTTTCTTTTTGTAAGGGTAAACACTTTTGTTTGATCTGTGGGGACTACGAACCCCAACTCTGCATTATCACGGTAAAGCCCACTTTAACGTGGGGGCCATCAGATTTGACTAACTCATGCACATGATCAGGGATCTATGCCCACTGGGGATTGAACTTGGGTCATTATCGCGGTGATGCACTGTCTCAACTACTAGACCACAGCACAAAGGACATAATGGGCACTGCATGTTACAACATCGAATTCAATTCATATTTTTCCCCATCAAAGTGAAAAGGGTGAGCATGTGTGGTAGAAAAGTTTTGTGCCTCTCTGGTTAGCGAAAGGGAATTTATTCTGTGCAGATATTAGTCCTGAGAGCTGGCTGAGAAGGAATTTTCAGTTCAGTCAGAAGCTGGATAGGTGGACTGTCCAATTGCAAGGACTGCAGAACAATGCCAGGCAAGATCTATTCTCAAGCTTAGCAAGGTCAGCTTTGAAATGAAAAATATTGGAATCACCACCTTGCTTTGAAATGAAAAATATTGGAATCACCTGGCCATAAACCCATAATTCCTAAATGCACAATCCCTCCCTCGACATTCTCCATCAATAATCCTCTCTAGGAGCTGAATATACACAGCATTTTGTAGGATAGAATTCATGCTCGGGATTGTAAAAGTTGATGCCCTTTGACATAGGTTCATCAGCCGTGTTTTGAAAAATAGAAAATGTGAAACATTTTGATTTGTTTACACGATCATTTGATTTATTGGTCTTGCTTCAAATTGTGAAAATATACTCTGGATCTCCACGTTATACTTATCCAGAAATAACGTTCTTAATGATCCCTGGCTATCAGTCAATGATAATCATAATCAAATACTTTGTTATCTTGGAAACTTAATTTGTTGCTTATTCCAGGTCAATCATAATCATATACTTTGTTATCTTGGAAACTTAGTTTGTTGCTTATTTCACTTAGCAATGAGCATCACCAATAATCCCCTTTGGCTATCAGTCAAGGTTTGTGATGAGCAAATACTTTGTTGTTTTGGTAACTTAATTTATTGCTTATTCAACTTCAGCATTACCAATAATCCCCACAAGAACATTGCCCCTCCTTGAAATGATGAAAACGACTGGCATCCCTCACAACAATTTCTCGCTTCACAATCTTGGAGATAAACTTGGTGGTAGAATGGCAATCAACACATACTCGAAGGTTCTTGATAACCCGAATAGGTGTCCTAGGGGATGTGTTAATAAGCCCAAAGGCAATGGCAAGCTTCTCACTGTGTTGGCAGAGAATATGTTCCTTCTGTTCCTCATCTACATCATGCAACACAAAATCTGTGCCAGGCACATAACCTTCCTCCTTCATTTGCCCAGACAACTTATCCAGCATTGCATAAATAGCCTGCATTTGTGGTTGTGCCCTGTCTCCTCCAAGGAACGAATATATCACATTATTTATTTCGATCCAACTGCAGCCTGGGACCTTTTTAAGCCCTCTTTCTTTCATCATATTTCTCACTTTTTGTACATGATCCCACCTGCCAGCCTTTGCATAGATGTTTGACAGCAGGACATAATGTGCAGCATTGTCAGGGTCCAACTCAAAAAGGTTTTCTGCCGCAAGTTCTCCTAACTCTACATTGGTATGGACTCTACATGCGCCAAGCAATGACAACCATACAGTGGCATTAGGTTCTATTGGCATATTATTGATGAAGTCTCGAGCCTCCTTTAGCAGCCCAGCACGGCCGAGAAGGTCTACCATGCAGCAGTAGTGTTCCACTGTAGGAGAAATGTCATATTCTCTACTCAAGGAATAAAAGTATTGCCAACCATCATCCACTAAGCCTGCATGGCAGCATGCAGTCAAAACACCAACAAATGTAACTCTATCAGGTTTGGTGCCCGAGTACAGCATTTGTTTAAAGAGTTGGATCGCCTCCTTGGCACATCCATGCATAGCATATCCTACAATCAAGGCAGTCCATGAGACCACATCTCGTCTAGGCATTTCCTTGAACATAATGCACGCATCTTCTATGCTTCCACATTTGGCATACATGTCTACAAGGGCATTCCCCACAAAGAGATCCGATAGGAATCCACTTCGAATTGTCTTTTCATGGACCTCCCTGCCCTCATGCAGTGCTGCCAAATTTGCACAAGCCGAAAGGACACTTGCAAAAGTGTCTGCATCAGGCTTGGTATCTGTCAGATGCATCCGTTGATAGAGCTTCACAGCCTCATAAAATAGCCCATTTTGCACATATCCCGCAATCATCCCAGACCACGACACGACATTCCGTTCAGGCATTTTCTCAAACAGTTCCAGAGCCTCATCAAGAAGCCCATTCTGAGCACATCCTGAAATCATCGCATTCCACGAGACCACATTTCTTTCAGACATCCTTCTAAACAGCCTCAAGGCCTCGGCAACATGTCCGCTCTGTGTATACCCCGTGATCAATGCATTCCACGAAAACACATTCCTCTCAGGCATATCCTGAAAGAGCCTCTGGGCCTTATCAAGCTCCCCACTCTGCGCATACCCTCCCATCAGCACAGTCCAAGACACAACATTTCGTTGAGACATTTCGTCAAACACTTTGCATGCATCCTGAATCCTTCCACATTTCACATACATGCGCACAAGGGCATTCCCCACATAGACATCAGCCTGAAACCCGCCTCTAACTATAGCCCCGTGGACCTCCTTGCCATGTTCCAGGGCTACCAAGTTAGCGCATGATGCGAGAACACAAGAAAACGTAAACTCATTCGGTTGAATACCATCTCTCTGCATCTGGCAATACAATTTCAATGCCTCCTGCCCATGCCCGCACTTGGCATAAGCCGCGATCATTGAAGTCCAAGAAACCACATTTCGTTCATGCATTCCGTCCAGAACTCTGCAAGCATCCGACAGGATTCCGCACTTGGCATACAAATTAACGAGTTTGGTTCCTAAATATGCATCTAGGGTGTATCCGGTTAGATTCATGTGGGCATGAATTATCTTGCCATCGTCCAGATTTTGGGTATCCAGACATTTCTGTAATAGCAAATCGTAGGTACGGGATTCTACCTGAATGCCTCGCCGGTCGATCGTGTGGAGTGCCTCTTTCGGTTGGCTTTCCCCGCACAGGAATTTCAGAACATCGGAGATGTTATGAGGATTGATTTCGGCATCGCCATTGACATCGAAATTGCTAAGTTGCGATAATGGGAGTGCAGTTGCCAAAAACCTGGGTAAGAAACAGTAGCATCGCAGTCTTGCTAGCTCGTAACGAGTGTGCCATGGCATTTTGTGATATCGAATTGTAGAGGGCAACACATAGCCTCACTATTCAATGCAACAAAACTTTAAAAATGAGAAAGCAAGTCAAACTTATCTTCCTCTTTTCGCTTTTTCATGAATCTTCTCTCTCGTTCTGACACTAACATTGTAGGATCTCGGTCCTTATAATGACATTTATAATGAATCTTCTCTCTCGTTTTTCATGAATCTTCTTTAATGTGTGGTGATCTCGGTCCTTATAATGACATTTATATTTTGGAATTTTGTTTTCATTGAACAGTTTGAAATATTGATATATTTATATTTTGGAATTTTGTTTTCTTTCAACCATTTCAATGTGTTATATATGCATACAATATCAATAAATCCTATAATCCCACAATTTTGAACAGAAACGCTAGATTCTTCGTCTTAACCATTTTTCCTGTAGCTTAATTATATGATTTTGAAATTTCTAGTGTTGATTTTGATTTATTCACTCTAGAAAAAGCTTACATGAAATTAACCTATGCATGATTTGTTCATTCTCTCTCATTTCATTTAATGAGGTGATCTGATGCTTATATCACTTGTCATTAGTAAAAAATATAAAATAATATATATTATTGTTTTTTTTTAATTTCTGGATAATAAATTGTTTATTTATTACTTAGAAATGGAAAATAACATTATGAACAATTGTAAAAACTTATAAATCTAATCTATATTATTGTAAAGTTTATTTATTTATTTATATATATTTTTATCATACTTAATAAAAATATTTTTATCAACTTGTGGATAACTAGGTAAATTTGCACAATGTGATATGTAGTTTTGCATTGGGTCGTTTTAGTTATTGCAGTTTTGCATTGGGTCGTTTTAGTTATTGCACTTTTTTTTAACAGAAAAAATGTTCATTATATTAAAATATATAATTTGTTCACCGATCGGTTTATCTAAAGAGGGCTTTAGGTAATCTAGGTTGATCCGTACACAGGTGTTGTCTGATGCGCTACCACTCGAAGGGGTACTAACAGGGGTTACAAGGGTGGCCAACAGATGTGTGCTTAAGTACTACTTGTATTTCCCGCGTGTATGAATCCCTCAACTGCGGGTTTATGCATGTAACGACAGATCTCTGTGGCTTAAAGACACCGAAATACGTCTCTACCTTGAAAACAAAATTTAACCCACACTTTTTGCCGAGGAAAGTGCTCTGATACCACTTGTAATATACCAGATATAAAAAGTATGCAGAACAAAAATAAAATGCTAGAAATGGCATAATAACAACAATATAACCAAAACAATCACCACAATAGCACTGAAATGATATAAGAACAACAACAAAAATAACACTTTGATTCTGAAAGCAATGTTCATAGGCCTCTTCGAGGGGGTAACCTCTAGTTGAGCAGTGCTCTATTACAATATTATCTAAGCTGGGGTTCTCATACCCTCGACTCCTATTTATACTAAATATGTCTATTAAAAGAAGCATCTAGAGGAAGATCCTTCTAAAAGCGGAAGCTTCTATTAGGTCTTCTTACATCCACCTTGTTCTATTTTATTGAAAGGCCTTATTAATATTGACCTTTATAATATCCGAATATATTGTTCTACCTATGTGCGGGTTAGGACCCTAACATGTCTGCCCCCTAAAAGACAACCTTGTCTTCAAGGCTTGAGATGAGGAAATTACTGCAGAATGGTAGTTGGTTCCCAAGTGGCATCTGCTGGAGTTGTATCTTTCCATTGGACTAACACTTCCTTGATGGTTCTCTGACGTAGGCGATGCTCACGTTGGTCCAAAACTGCTTCTGGCTGTAGCCAAATGGATCCTTCTTCAACTTACTCGGGAAGGTTAGTTTGAATTTGGCACTTAGCTCCAATCACCTTCTTTAAGCATGAAACATGAAAAACAAGATGTAGCTTCGAATGGCTGGGCAAAGCTAACTGATAGGATACTTGTCCCACACGTTTGAGAATGGTATAAGGACCATAAAATTTGGGTGCTAGCTTCTGATAATGCTCGGCCTTGAGGGAAGTTTGCTTGTAAGGTTGTAGTCGAAGAAACCCATGATCCCCTTCTGTAAATTGACATTCAGAGCGACCTTGACCTGCTTTTTGCTTCATGCGATTCTGTGCCATGACCAAATTCTCTTTGAGGGTACGTAGAATAGCCTCTCAAGCTGTAAGTGTTTGGTCAACCACCTGGACCTTCGAGGCACCTGGTAAGTATGAGAGAACTGAAGGTGGCTTCTCTCCATATACCGCTTCAAAAGGAGTCATGCGTGTAACTGTATGGTATGAAGTGTTGTACCACCATTCAGCTAGGGGTAACCATTGAGCCCACTAATTTTTTTTTTCCGAGGCAAAACACCTCAAATATGTTTCCAAACACTTGTTGACAATTTCCGTTTGGCCATCAGTCTGGGGATGATAAGCTGTGCTGAGATGCAATTCGGTGCCTTGTATCTTGAACAATTCTTGCCAAAAATTGCTTGTGAAAGTTGGGTCGCGATAAAAAACAATAGAGTGCGGCATGCCATGAAGCTTGAAGACCTGATCCATGAAAATTTGAGCCACCGTGGATGTTGTAAACAGGTGTTGAAGGGCGCATAAATAAGCATACTTGGAAAGACGATCGACAACCACCATGATGACTGATTTATTTCCCGATTTGGGTAAGCCGGTAATAAAATCCATAGAGATATCCTTCCAAATAGCAGGTGGAATCGGGAGCGGTTGTAGTGTGCCTGGAGATTTGACTGTTTCTCCCTTGTTGTGTTGACACACATCACATTCAACGACAAAATTATGAATGTCTTGTTTCATACCATCCCAGAAAAAGGAACGTTTGACCCTGTCATAGGTTTTGGTGAACCCGAAGTGCCCTGCTGTGGGTGTAGCATGAAGCTCAGAAAGTACCGTGGATTTAAGCTTTGATTGTTTACTTAAATACAAATGGCCTTTGTATCGAAGCTCATCATGGAGCCAAGAGTACCCTAGGGAAGCTGGAGCATTGGACTGCAATTGTTGGATCAAATACGAACTTTTGGGATCTTGTAGCCATTCCTAGTGAACGGCTTGGAGCCAATCTAGTACAATGAATGAAAGAGAAAAAAGGGGTCATTCATCTTCATATTTTTGGGAAAGTGCATCCGCAACCACATTGTCTTTGCCTTTCTTGTAAATGATCTCGTAATCATATCCAAAGAGCTTAGACACCCATTTTTGTTGTTTCGGGGAGGAAATGCATTGTTCCAAAAAATACTTGAGGCTTTCATGGTCTGTCTT
Organism: Picea engelmannii; assembly: GCA_009831015.1. Taxonomy (NCBI): domain Eukaryota; kingdom Viridiplantae; phylum Streptophyta; class Pinopsida; order Pinales; family Pinaceae; genus Picea; species Picea engelmannii. The sequence goes on from ML795151.1 coordinate 204,545, forward strand.
AATTTGGAAACGTTGCCCCAATAGATAAGGGTGCCATAGATCAACGACATGCAGAATAGCCAACATTTCCTTTTCATAAATGGATTTGCCCAGATTTCTTTCAGATAGTTGCTTGCTGGTAAAGGCCAAAGGTCGACCCTCTTGCATAAGGACAACACCAATTCCTTTCCCTAGGGCATCACATTCCAACACAAAGGTCTTGGTGAAATCGGGAAGGGCGAAGACTGGAGTGGTGCACATGGCCATCTTCAAAGTTTGAAAAGATTGAGCCGCGACTGGAGTCCAAGTGAAAGAGTTATTTTTTAGGAGAGCAGCGAGAGGTGCTGCAATCTTTCCATAATTCTTAACAAACTTGCGATAATACCCTGTTAAGCCCAGAAATCCACGCAAGCTCTTAAGAGTCTTTGGGTGAGGGCAGTCTTGCATAGCTTCAATCTTTCTAGGATCCACCCCGACGCCATCCTTGCCAACCAGATGACCCAAGTATTCTACTTCGGAGGCGCCAAAAACACATTTAGACTGTTTCAGGAAAAGTTGGTGCTGAGAGAGTAGATGGAGAACTCGATCCACATGAGCAAGATGGTATGTCCAGGTTTTTCTATAGATGAGATATCATCAAATAAAACTAAGACAAAATGGCGGAGAAAAGGATGAAAGACATGATTCATGAAGCTTTGGAAGGTGGAGGGGGCATTACACAAACCAAAGGGCATGGCCAAAAACTCATAGTGGCCCTCATGAGTTCTAAAGGCAGTCTTGGGAATGTATTCCTCTTTCATACGTATCTAGTGGTAGCTCGAATGAAGATCAAGTTTAGTGAAGAATTGGGTGCCACTCAATTCATCCAGGAGGTCATCAATGACAGGAATGAGAAATTTGTCTTTGATGGTAAGTTTGTTGTGGGAATGGAAGTCAGGACACATTTACCAAGAACCTTCTTTCTTCAGGACCATGACCATAGGAGAAGAGTATGGGCTCGTACTAGGGCGGATAATGCCTGCATTAAGGAGTTCCTGGACCATTTTCTCAATTTCGTTTTTTTGGGAAAAGGGGTGACGATACAGACAGATATTGGGAGGAAGGCTTTCGGGTACAAGGGGAATGGAATGATCATGAACACCACGGGAAGGAGGGAGTCCTTGGGGAGTGCAAAAGACCAATTGATGTTTAGAAAGGATGGCTTGGAGGTCTTGTGGGACCGAGGGTGTCTCTATTGCTTGTATGGCATGGAGTTGGGTGATAACACCAGAATGGCCTTTTTTGAGCAGCTTTTCCATGCGATGGGAACTAATGATTTCAGGTGAACTAATGGTGATGCTTTGAAACTTATATTGGTGGCCCTCTTGGTCGAATTACATGGTTAAGTCTTTAAAATCCATGAGAATGGGACCCAAAGTCCTTAGCCAGTCTGCACTCAACACAATGTCACAACCTCCCATGTCGATAGCAAACATATGGGATTTCAGGTGGTAGTCACCAATTTGGAGACGCACATTTTCACAACTCCCTCCACATTTCATGGAACCACCATTGGAAATCATGATTTGGAAATTATTGACGGCATGGATGTAGCAATGAGTTTCTTGGGCAATGCAACGATGAATAAAATTATGGGTGCTGCCATTATCAACCAGAATGATGACCTTCCGATGCTTGATGTAACCAATTAGCTTGATGGTTTGGGGAGCGGAGAAGCCAGTGAGATCATTGAGGGAAATGACCGGTTCTACTTCGGGAGGGTCTGAGGGAGGGGTTATGTCAGTGGATTTAGGTGACTCAGACACAAGGGGAGTTTCTAGATCCTCTTCCGAAATATCCTCGGAGATGGCCATAAAAAGATTTTGTTCTTTACACTTGTGGCGCAAGAAATATTTGTCATCACAGTTATAACAAAGGCCTTTGAGTTGGAGTTCAACCATTTCAACCTTGGTCAATTTTTGGATCTTTAGTGGAGTAGAGGGAGTAGTGGGATTTACTGGTTTAGGGTGAGGGATAAAGGAGGGCTTTCAATTTTGAGACGATACAACCTGTTGTGCTTCTTTAGCTCTTTTAGTAGCCTCCACCCAACTCTAAGGCCGAGCCATGAGGACATGGTCCCGAATCTCATCCTTGAGGCCGCTGATAAAACACTCTCGGAAAAAGGCATCAGACATGCCCTCTATTCTAAAATTCAGGTGCTCGAAGGAAGCTATAAAGTCTTCCACTGTTCCTAATTGTTTCAACTTTGTCAAACGACCCAAATGGTTGGTGTCAGTGTCAAAGCGTTCATAAAGCTCTGCCACAAAGTGTGTCCAAGCGATATACCCTTGATGAGAAGTTTTTCTCCATTGCCACCATTGCCAACGTTCTTGATCTAGATGGAGAACACCATACCGGAGTTTGGCCAAGTGATCCTTAATGTCGTATAAAGAGAAATAATGTTCCATTTGGGTTACCCAACCAGTGGGGTCCGAACCATCAAATTTGGTCACATCCACCCGCGGAAGTCGTAGGTCACGTTGAAAGTGATGGTTCTGAAAGTTATGGGAATGAGAGGAATGGTCACCTTCAGTATGTATAGGTGAGGAAGAGGAAGGGATATGCATTTTGGTGTAGAGTGTCGAAAAGACAGATTCAAGTTGGGTGGTGAGGTCTTGTTTGATTTCCTCCATTGAGGACTGTATGGTTGTATTGATGGCGACAACATTGACACTGAGTTGTTTCACTTCTTGTCGGGTCTCGATGAGACAAGAGTGCAAGGTGTTGAAGAGAGCTTCCAAGTCTTGGCTACGGGTATGGGCCATGAGGATGGGGGAACTGAAAAGGGGTAGGCGGGGTCAAAAATCTCACCGAAAAATGATATGAATGAATGTGATAAGGGCGAAGAGATGAATCCAATGGAATAGGTCTCAAATAATGGTGAAAAAATTTCCAGACTTTTTTTTACACCTGCGGAGTTATACTTCGGTCTGAAGAATACTGCAGTGATGAAATGCCCAAATTCTTAACCAAGAAGAAATGTGTAGTGATTTGGCAACCCGAACACAGTTGTGCATCAATAGATCTTGTCTTGTGTAGTGAAATGCCCAAATTTTTAATTTGTTTATGTTTCTGTCCCCAAGGGTTAGGTATTCAAGAGTTCTATAGACAAGGGTTTGCCCTGTGCTATAGCTCTCTGATATATGTGTGGGGTCCAACAGTAGTACTCAGCCCAATATCTCAGGGCACTAACTAAGGAGGATAAACCCTACCCTTAGCCGTACTACTCGACTACCCAGGTACTAGAGAGTATCTTCCCGAGTGCTGTTCTCGGTGACACTATAGTAGTAAGGCGGCCGATCGGTTTATCTAAAGAGGGCTTTAGGTAATCTAGGTTGATCCGTACACAGGTGTTGTCTGATGCGCTACCATTCGAAGGGGTACTAACAGGGGTTACAAGGGTGGCCAATAGATGTGCGCTTAAGTACCACTTGTATTTCCCGCGTGTATGAATCCCTCAACTGCGGGTTTATGCGTGTAACGACATATCTCTGTGGCTTAAAGACACCGGAATACGTCTCTACCTTGAAAAAAAAATTTAACCCACACTTTCTGCTGAGGAAAGTGCTCTGATACCACTTGTAATATACCAGATATAAAAAGTATGCAGAACATAAATAAAATGCTAGAAATGGTAGAATAACAACAATATAACCAGAACAATCACCACGATAGCACTGGAATGATATAAGAACAACAACAAAAATAACACTTTGATTATGAAAGCAATGTTCACAGGCCTCTTCGAGGGGGCAACCTCCAGTTGAGCAACGCTCTATTACAATATTATCCAAGCTAGGGTTCTCATACCCTTGACTCCTATTTATACTAAATATGTCTATTAAAAGAAGCATCTAGAGGAAGATCCTTCTAGAAGCGGAAGCTTCTATTAGGTCTTCTTACATCCGCCTTATTATATTTTATTGAAAGGCCTTATTAATATTGACCTTTATTACATCTAAATATATTGTTCTACCTATGTGCGGGTTAGGACCCTAACAAAGAGATTAAGAAAGAGAGTGGGGCCCTCATGTCCATCAACCCAATGGTTGTATGCAATCTCTCCTTCTTGCTTCTAGAGTGCGATCTTGTAGAGTAAATCGACATCCTTGTTGTGATCCCAATAGATATGTGTGAAGCTAATCTCCTTGAAGAAGGTTTGGAGCTCTTTGATTTTGTCCTTCCAACCCAAAAGAGAAATAACCTGCATTTTTCCTCTGCGATTCAACCAGTCGATTATGATTTTGGAGTCACCAAAAATTTGTAATGCTTCGATGTTTAATCTAGCTGCCAAGTTTAGAGTAGCTCAAACTCCGAGTAATTCTGCCCTGGTGTTGGTTCTTGGACCACAATTAAAGGTCCATTTGTAAAAAGAATTATCGGTCAACCTTATCATTCCCCCTGCCCCACTCTGAAGATCATTAAATTGTGCTGCTCCATCAAACCAACCTATAGAGGTGCCTCCTTGTAAGTGGATCTTGACTTTTTTTGGGATCGCCACTTTTGTTGGAGTTGTCGAGTTAGCAACAATTCTGAGTGTTTTATAAATCTCGTTATTGCACTTGCTTGAATATAATAGTTGCAATAATATTGGCTTTGTTTCTTTATGTTATTGTTAAGCATACACTTCTAGTTGTGAATGGTTGGTCAACTAGTATTAATAACTGATAGTTGGTTACATTCATGTCATAATTAATCAGGCTGATTATATGATAACACATTGTTAAAGAAGAGTGATATTAGGTGTCCAATGCATGAAATTTAATCCATGCACATTTAACATGAGTTCCATTGTCCAAAGCACATTGTTCCTTGTTGTGCATAGATGTGTATGTTGCTTCGATGTGGTAAATTGACAACCCATCATAATTTTAATGTGGTGTTTTCCCTCTCAGGTCCAAAATCTTGGTAAGAGCACTATCAACATTGCGAGGAAAGATAAAAGACTATTTGATAGTATTGTTATCACTCCCAACCACCTCAAGAGATGAATGACGCTCTTTGCAAAGGTGTTTAATTTGTAGATTGTATCTTGAATTATGATTTGGACTATGTTTTCTTTGATCTCGTTAATGAGTTGCTCGACAAAGAAGAAATCAATATGATTGTTGAGAAGTTGGTAACTTGTTATGCCGAAGTCATGCCACCATAGGAGGAAGGCACTTCATTTATATCAGATACTTCTATCTCTTCTTTGCCTACATGCACTTCTATGATTCCATCCCATGTTATAGAGAAAGTAGACATTGGTTTGGTGATTAATCCAACTACTTGGGCAACCCACTATCACCGATCTTAGTAAAATTCATATAACACTCATGGACCAACATGTTATTGCCATGACCAATATTCCTCTTCCTTGGGTCCCTCAATATCATGGTCTAATGGATGTGTGCTTGCATATGTTTGTAGTAGAGATTTTTTTTAGCCTTCTATTAACCATGCAACAAACAAATCCTTAGAAAATCGCCTACTTCATGAGCACATTTCGAGAGTAGGTCCTTCACTAGTTGGAAAAGTAGAATCTACAATCCACAACATTCCAAGAGGTTCGTGACAACTTAAAATAACGTAGGGAGATGGTCCCATGGTCAACATGCATCCATACACTCATCACCATTTGTTGGAAATCTGACGAGCCTATGAAGAATTTTGGTCACAAGTTAAGAGAATTTTTCGAGTGGAATGGAGAAAATATTCCAAAGACCTAATGCATCCAATGATTTCTCTATTCCTTCCTTATATTTGTTTGCATTGTCATACAAGGGACTAATCCACCTACTTATCATGATGCTTTAAATTTCATAGTGTTTTCATGATACCCTATAATCTTTTGCACTTGTCCATGTTCACACTCTAGATCTCAAATAATAGATTTGGACCTTGCAACAACATATTCCTTAGTTGTATGTTTGATAACCTCAAGAGATATCTTGTCATGATTGTTGACAAAATCACATACTTCGTGAATGCCTACTATATGTTATAAATTCACCTAAGGCTAATTCACAACAAGTCGACCAACATCCATGTGAATCGAATAATCCAAAAGATTATTGTTTCATTCACAATTCATGAAAACATAATCAACATAATTTCACACTTTTATTGTTTCATTAGTGTACTTAATTAGTGCAGATAAGGAGCTGATTAACATGTTTGTTCTTGTACAATCCTTGTTGATGTCACCAAGTACTTTGATTTGAATCGAATAGAGTTTTACTCTTATTCCAATAAAGTTTGTCATAGCTCAACAAATTTCTCTAAACATTATGGATGCTTTAGTGCAACTTATTCCACTACCCTTGTTCACCATTGCATCTCAACCTAAACCTCTTGGTTGGCATCTAGGATTTGGTTATACAATGTTGATCCATCTTACTAGGATAATATCAATGTTGTATAAGCATGAAACCCAGGGAGTACTCAAAATGGTGCACAATTGCTAAACCAAATATGAATAAGAACCAGGGCCAAAATCGAGGTCGTTGAAGAGTAATGTAGGGTTATACATGTGGAATAAGGGGTCACATCTCCATGCACTATCCATTTTGAAATGTCGATGAAATCAATGTGCCCTTTCAATATTCATGTTTGCATATGGTGGGTCATATTCTTGTCGATTATGATTTTGATTTTAGAAAGAAATTCCATGGGGACTGGATTTTTTTTGTAATGATTTGGACCTCTCAACCTCTCAATGGAGCAAGTTGGAAGCTCTTTGGACCAGCAATGTGATGACAACTTGGGCTTCAGGTAAGAATTTTCATACTTTAAATTCTACTCCCATTTTTTCTCCTGCTCCCTCCGGGGATACTATGCTTGTGTGTGGGCTGATTTTGGGCCTTGTACCTCTGCTACATTGGCCTCAACTAAAAGCTCTCATGTGGGTCAGGATGAAGGCTATTTTGTTGTCGGCCTTAAAAAGGGTGTTGAGTGTTCTACCCGTAAACCATCTAGCATTCACAAGGTTGTCTCTTTGGGATCACTTTCTATGTCTTCTGGTAGGGAACTGTATCTTTCAATACTTCAGGTAACTGTTTAGGGTCAGAATCCCTTTGGGGGCTTGGGGTCTGGTGTCATTAAAGAGTCTAGTCATGGTAAAGTAGACAATAAATCAATGTTAAAATTTTCACATGAACATGCTTCTCATGAAGCATCACATGGAAGGCAAAGACTTATCTTAGGGGTCCTTAGAGTCGAAATAGCCCTGAAAGGTGGGTTCACCATGAAAATTATGTCCGTCAAGTATGAGGCTTGGAAGGAAGGGACAAAAAAAACTCCATGAGGATACTTGTAGACGTGGATCGACCCAATATAGTTTTAGTTTAGGAATCGATGGGACACAATGATTCTATTATTTTCGAGTTGGGAAAATTGTTCTCGGGCTGGGGATTTTATGGTGTGGATTCTTAAGGGAATTATGGGGAGCTTATCACTGGTCTGTCATATGATTGTGATCTTTTAAATTGTTTCTCTATTGGTTTATGTCTCTGTACAAAGATTTTTTGCAAGGAACTGGATCGATCCATTACCATTCTCAATCTCTATGGTCCACATGAGGGTAAGGAGGCATTTTGGACTCAGTTGTTTTCCCTAAATTGTCTTCGGACTGATAATATTATCATCATCAACGATCTAAATTTCACATTCATCAAGGAAGAAATTTGGGGACCTTCAGCTCATGAGGATAAGCTGACCCACTTTTTTATTGACAAGCTCGAATTGACTAGCTTGGTTAATGTTGAACCTATCCAATTAAGGTCGATGCAGAGAAACAATCAGTGTGGTGTTGATGGGGTTTACAAATGCCTTGATTTCTTTATTTCTCGTCACATAATTCTTCAAGGTATTGGGTCATATCATTCATGGGTTGGTACAATTCGTTGCTCATAACATTTCCCCATTTTCTTAGAATTGGGTCGGTCAAATGGAAATCTTGGTGCACCCTTCAAATGTAACCCTTCGTGGGTGGAGTTGGAGGAATTTCAGATTAATATCCGAGATAATCGGTCCCCTTATCAATTTGATTTTAATGTCTTGGCTAGCTCACAATTTTTCATTTCCCTTCGAAGGCTTATAGAAAAAGTATCTTCTTGGGCCAATGAATGGAGGAAGGCAATAGATCTTGCTTTGGAACATTGAGGCTGAGTTTGAAAATTGATATGGTCATATGTAGGGAGATCAAGGGTCTCCTATAGACTTGGAAACATGTTGAACTTTGGAATCCCATAGGTATCATCTATTGTTGGACCAAGAAAATTCCTTTAGACTCTAGAGTCGATCCTTATGGATTGAGGCAGGTGACCATAATATAATTTTTTTTTCAAAAATTTGCTTACTACAGGAAAAACGATAACATTATTTGGGAGTTAATCAATGCTCAAGGAAACAAGGCACATGGTTTTTCTGATTTGGCTTCACTAGGAATTGAACATTTCAAATGATTATTTATGGAGCTGGAGCAAGTAAAAATAGATGAAATCCTTAAGGAAATTTATCTTTTCCCGAGATTCATTGATGACGAGATAAACAAAGAATTGTTTCATGAAATTTCTAAAGAGGATCTTCGGGAAGTAATTTCTAGTTTTAGGAAAGATAAAAGTCTAGGGCTAGATGGAAGGAAAACTGAATTCTTTGAGGATTTCTTTGACATTGTTGGGGGTGATCTACTCCAGTTGGTAAAATAATTTTTCATTTCAGGTACGTTGATGCCTAGTATAAATTCTACTTTCACTGTTGTTATTCCAAAGATGGACTATCCTTCTTCATTTAACGACTTTTGACCTATTTCTCTTTGCAATTGTCTCTATAAAATTATCCCAAAGATCATTGAGGTCTGATAAAATCCTGTGCTTTCTAATTGTTAGATTTTCCTTTACTTATGGAGAAGTAGTGTTCTTTAACTTAGTTAACATTAACAATTATACCATAGTAGTAGAATAAATAGTAGACACAGTACACAAGAGATTTATCCTGAGAAAAGCACAAATGGGGGAAAAACCCAACAACCTTTCTTAGATAGATTATGTTCAAAAAGAACGTCCAATCAGATAAAACCTAACACAAGTTCTAGCTCAACCAGAAATACCACCCCAGCTGCAACAACAACACCATACAAAGGTAGCACACCTCCTCAAGGAGTAGCGCACATGAGAGAGATGCCAAAAGACTGAACACAAATAAACTGTGCAACTACAACTACTGCATCACCTCCTCCAAACTTGTGCCTTGCTTCTATGTAGCTGGGAGAGTCTGTGTGAGTGAACAAATGAGCCAAGACGTCCTCTATTTATAGTCTTTCTGGCCACTAGACTGGGTTGACTTCTTCTCTGGACATGTGTCTTTTCATTATTACTTTATTCTTCTGGGCCGACTTCTCTTCTAGGGTATTTCAATATCTATTCAATGGATCTCTTGCTTCCAGAATCTTCTACGAGTCTAAGAAAGGTCATCTAGGAGGGAAATATCCTCCCGCAGCTAACAAAACATCAACACTCCCTCTTAGTTAGGGAGACATCTTTCACGATGTCTTCATTTGGTAGTCCACTGACTACTCTAAGATCTTCTAGTAGACACTCGGGTACTACAATGCCTTTGATAACTCGAATTATCAGGAATAGTCTCTATGATCAAGTGGGAGCAACACAACTACATCAAGCGATCTGGTAGTCTTTATCACAATCAACTAGTAACACACAACTACTATAATATCATCCCATAGATCAAAATTTCCACCAAGTAGTACACAACTATTGTATAGTGAAACAAAGTCACTGCTAGTGGAACACATCCACTGTAGTAGCACACAACTATTGTCCAAAGTCACACAACCTTTGCTAGTGGAACACATCCACCAAAGTAGCACACAACTACTGTCCGGAGTCACACAACCTTCTCCAATGGAATACATCCACCGAAGTAGCACACAACTGCTTTCCAGAGTCACACAACCTCTGACAGTGGAACACATCCACCGAAGTAGCACACAACTACTATATGGAGTCACACAACCTCTTCCAGTGGAACACATCCACAAAAGTAGCAAAAAACTACTATCCAGAGTCACACATCCTCTGCCAGTGGAACACATCCACCGAAGTAGCACACAACTACTTTTCAGAGTCACACAGACTCCGCCAGTGGAACAAATCCATCGAAGTAGCACACAACTACTGTCTAGAGTCACACAGCCTTCGCCCATGGAACACATCCACCAAAGTAGCACACAACTATTGTCTAGAGTCACACAGCCTCCACCATAGTCTTACGACTATGCATGTGATGTTTCTTCTCTCAGTAGGTCTAACAATGCATTACCTCCTCAATCACCTCACATGACTGATCCAGGGAACCCTTGGCCAGAGGGGCTAGTTGGCATGAGAAGAAAAAACACACCTCCCTCTCAATGAGGGTGGACATTCGAAAACACTCCAAGATTGTCCCTAAAGTACTCATACTTAATTATTGACTGGAGCTCCACAACTCCTCTCTGCACCATGTCCCAGATGTAATGATATTTTATCTCTATATGCTTAGACCTATCATGGAATACAAGGTTCTTGGTAAGATTCACACAACTTTGATTGTCACAATGTATCAGAGTTGGCACTAATTCTAGATTAAATATCCTAGCTAGCAACTTCCACAACCACACTGCTTCACGACTTGTCACGCTTGTTGCGATATACTCTGCTTTTGATTTACTAAGTGATATTGATGTATGCTTCCTAATCAACCATGAGATCATGATTGTTCCTAGACTGAAGCAACATCTGGAAATATTCTTCCGATCCACTGCACTCCCTGTCCAATCATAATATGTATATCCCTGCAACTTCACATCTCCACCCAAGACATATCTCAATCCATATCCAACCATACCATGAAGGTACCTCAACATATGCTTTGTTGCCATCCAATATACATTTCTAGGTTCAACTTGTTGGGTATTTGTTATATTCTTTGCACGAGTAGTAGTGTCTATGTTGCGTTGTGGGGAGAAATCCCCCCGCGCAGGGGTTCGGGGGCAGCGCCCTCGAGATTTTTTTTTACCTCAAGAAACGTGTTGCATTTTTGGGCTGTTTTTCAGCACATGGTTTCTGCCGATGGTTTTCTATTTCTGGTTAAGGAATAAGGGTTGTTGACCAATCTAGGTCATTGGGTTAGGGTTTTGGATGCCACTGGATCCTATATGTATATTGTATTGTAAACATTGTAACACCATGAATGAGTATAGAATATGCTAGTTTTCCTGGTTTGGGTTTCCAGGGGAAAAATCTCTGTGTAATGTTTGTATTTTCCATTGTATATTTTTTGTTCTTTTATTGAAAATCTGTTTGCAGTAAATATTGTACAAGGTTAAAATCTACATTTGGTATCAGAGCTTTGTTGGCTTCAGTGGGGAACCTTTGTGGTCAAGGGTTTGGCTCGAGACTGTGATAAGCCTTGTTATAGTGGGAGATTTGTGGTATTGATTTTTCAGGTGAAAAGAAATGGTGAGCAATTCGAAAATGAAGATCGAGAAGTTTAATGGGAAACGTTTTGAGTCATGGAAGCTCAATATGGAAGATCTGTTGATGTACAAAGATCAATGGATCGTGGTAGATCTAGGTACTGCACCTACAGGAACTTCAACGGATGATTGGAAAAAGTTGGATCGGAAGGCAAAGAGCACAATCCGACTGTGTCTCTCAGATTCAGTATTGTTGAATATGTTAGAGGAAGCTACAACCAAGGATTTATCGGATAAGTTGGGGAAGTTGTATCAGTCTAAGTACCCAGTGAATAAAATATTCCCAAGAAAGAAGTTGTATAACCCGAGGATGAGAGATGGAGACTTGGTGGTAGAGCATTTGAACGCCTTCAATACTGTGGTAAGTCAGTTAGTATCTGTTGAGATTAAAAATTCAGATGAAGATAAATGTATCAGTTTATTTTGTTCTTTACCAGACTCATGGGATAGTCTGGTTGTGGCCATAGGTAGTTATACAACTTCCTTTAAGTTTGATGAAGTGGTCTCGTCCTTGTTGTCGAAGGAGATGAGAAAAAATAATATGGAAGGACAAAGCACAAACACATTATTTGCAAGATGACGTTCCTAGGAAATAAATAGATCTAAGTTCTCAAGTGGGAGATCTAATTCTAAGGGTAGATCTAAATCTGCCAGAAAGTTTGTAAAGGTATGCTGGAGATGTGGAAAAGAAGGGCACTACAAGAAACAATGTGGATCCAAATTTGAGAAAAAGAAGGGATCTGAAGAATTTCCTTCTACAGAAGAAAAGACCTCTAAGGAAGAATGAGGGGATGCATACTTGGCTTCTTCAATAACACATGGAGATCATGAGGCATGGTTGGTTGACTCTGGTGCATCCTTTCATATGACTCCCCACAGGGAGTCGTTCTGCGAATATGAAAGATATGATGGAGGTAATGTTTTCTTAGGTGATGATTCGACAACCAAAATCATAGGACAAGGAAAATTCAAGTTGAGGCTCATAGATGGAAGGATTAGAACACTGCCTGGTGTTCTGCACATCCCAGGTTTGTCCAGAAGTTTGATTTCTGTAAGAAAAATGGACGATGCAGGGGTTAGAACAATATTCAAAAAGGAAAACCGCAGGATGGCTCGAGGAGCAATGGTGTTGCTGAAGGGAGTTCGGTTTGGAACTTTGTATAAGCTGCAAGGAAGAACTATTAGTGATGGGTGTAATAGTTCCATTGTTCCTAATATTGGATTTGAAGAAGAAAGAACTCCTACAGTCTCTGGAGAAAAAGTTATGATGTGGCATCAAAGACTGGAGCATATCGGAGAGAAGGGTCTTCGACTACTACACGGTAAAGGTATGGTTGAAGGTATGTCTAACTTCTCTCTGGATTTTGATTTATGTGAACATTGTCTATATGGGAAGCATAATCGGGTAAGATTCCCCTCTGGTGCAATGAGGGCAGAAGGAATCTTACAGCTAGTTCACAATGATGTTTTTGGACTTGTGTCGGTCCCATCATTGGGAAAATATGTGTACTATGTCTCATTTATAGATGACTTCTCGAGGAATACTTGGATGTATTTCCTCAGGAAGAAGTATGAAGTCTTTGATAGGTTTAAACAGTTTAAGGATCTTGTTGGGAATCAAACAGAGAAAAGAATTAAGGTGTTGAGGACAGATAATGTCGGAGAGTTCTATTGGAATGAATTTGAAGAATTCTGTAAGAAGTGCGGTATAGTAAGGTAGAAGACTACTCCATATACACCTCAACAGAATGGAGTTGCAAAAAGGATGAACATGACACTGATGGAAAAAGCAAGGTGCATGCTCAGTGGTGTCGATTTAGGGCAAGAATTCTGGGCAGAAGCAGTGGGTACTGCATGTTACCTGATCAACAGATCTCCCTCATCAACGTTGGATGACAAGACTCCACAAGAGGTATGGACTGGTAAGGAACCTTCTCTCACACATCTCAAGGTATTTGGCTATGATGCATATGATCATGTTCCGAAGGAAAACATGAGTAAGCAAGATAAGAAGGCTGAAAAGTGTATCTTTATTGGATATAAAGATGGTCTCAAAGGTTATAAGTTTTGGAACCCAAAAAATACAAAGGTAGTGTATAGCCGAGATGTGGTATTTAGAGAAATGAAAGATGTTGTTAAACAGGAAGTCCTACCAAGTAAGGAAGAACCAGAGAAAATAGAGTTTGATTTAAAGGATGATGAATCAGACTCTACAAAAGAATAGGAATCAAAAGAAGAAGATCCTCATACTTCAATATTGAGGAGATCGGTTCAAGAAAGAAGGCTAGCGGAAAGGTATACTCCATCTGATTTCTGTTCAAATTTTTCTTTGTCTATTACTGATGATGATCCTAGAAATGTCAGGGAGGAAGTGGATTCAGAGGATGAAAATCTATGGAAAAAGGCCATGGACAAAGAAATGTAAGCCTTGGATAAGAATGAGGCTTGGGATCTAGTGGAGATTTTGGCTGGAAGAAAGCCCATTGGTAACAAATGGGTATTTAAAAAGAAGCTGAATGCAGAAGGAAAAGTGGATAAATACAAATCTCGGTTAGTAGAAAAGGGTTATTCCGAGGTTGAGGTAATTACTTTTGGTGAGATTTTTCCTCCTGTTGCAAAGTTAACCTCTATAATATTTATGTTATATGTTGATGTTGCATTTGATTTTGATGTAGAACGGATGGATGTGAAGACAACATTCCTACATGGGGATCTGGAAGAAGAAATCTATATGAAACAACCCGAAGGTTATGTTGTGAAGGGAAATAAGGAGTTGGTATGCAAGCTGAAAAAGTCCATGTATGGTTTAAAACAATCACCAAGGATGTGGTATCAAAAATTTGATACTTATATGATGGGACTTGGCTTCACAAGAATAAAAGAGGATCACTGTGTGTATTTTAAATTAATTGGTGATCAATTGATTTGTTTGGTCTTGTATGTGGATGACATGTTTCTGATATGAAACAACAAGAAGATTATCCAGGATGTGAAAACTCAGTTGTCCTCTAAATTTGACATGAAGGATCTCGGTGCTTCAAATTTCATTTTGGGCATGGAAATTAAAAGAGATCGAAAAAAGAAGAAATTATGGTTAAATGAGAGAAAATATGTCCAAACAATATTGCAGAGGTTTAATATGCAGGAATGTAAACCAATCAAGGTTCCTAGTCTTGTTGGTGTAAAGTTATCTATCGATCAGTGTCCCAAGACACAATAAGAGGAAGAGGACATGTCTCATGTTCCATATGCGAGTGCAGTTGGTAGTTTGATGTATGCAATGGTTTGTACTAGACCAGACACTTCACATGCAGTGGGAGTTTTGAGCAGGTATATGTCAAAACCAGGGAAGGAGCATTGGACAATAGTAAAAAGGGTTTTTAGGTATTTGTGTGGCACTGCTAGTTATGGATTGTGATACCAAGGAAGACCGGGATTGGACAGAGTGGTGGATATACATGGCTTTGTGGATGTAGACTGGACTGGAGATATGGATCATAGGAGATCTACAAGTGGGTATGTGTTTAACCTGTTTGGATGAGAAAAATACATGTTGTAGTGGCACTTTCAACTACAAAAGTTGAATACATGGTAGCTACTCAGGCAAGTAAGGAAGCAATATGGTTACAAAGATTGTGTTCAGGTATTGGGTTGGTACAACAAACTGGAAAGATAGATTGTGACAATCAAAGTGCAATTTTTCTGACGAAGAACCCGACTTATCATTCAAAGACAAAGAATATTGATATTTGATATCACTTTGTGAGAGACATGGTTGAAGAAAAGAAAGTATTGCTGATGAAGGTGGACACTTTGAAGAATGTTGCAGATTCATTAACAAAATCTGTGAGCACTAAGAAGTTCTCTTGGTGTAGAGGATCCATGGGCATTGCTGCCCTGGGTTGTTTACTATGTAACCCTGTAACCCCCTGTATGCAAAGAAAACAACAAATGGGAGAATGTTGGGTATGTGTTATATTATTTTCATGAGTAGTAGTGTTTTCATTGCGCCGGGCGTGCAAGGGGGTTTGAGGGGATTTTTTTTTCTTGGGAAACGTGTCACATTTTTGGGCAGTTTTTTAGCACATGGTTTCTGTCGATGATTTTCTATTTTCAGTTAAGGAATTAGGGTTGTTGACTAATACAGGTCATTGGGTTAGGGTTTTGGATGCCGCTGGATCCTATATTTGTATTGTATTGTAAACAATGTAACACCATGAATGAATATAGAATATGTTGTTTTTATCGGTTTGGGTTTCCAGAGGAAAAATCTTTGTGTAATGTTTGTATTTGCCATTGTATATTTTCTGTTCTTTTACTAAAAATGTGTTTGCAGTAAATATTGTACAAGGTTAAAATATATGCAACCATGTGTTGATTCAAGGTATTCATTGCAAGGCATATGTCTGGCCTGGTGTTGACCAGGTACATGAAGGATCCAATCAACTTTTTGTACATTGTGTGATCCACCAAATCTAAATATTTGTCACTCAAGAGCTCCAGATTTATCGTCATGGGTGTGGTCATGGACTTGCAGTCCATCATCCCAAATCTCTATATAATCTCAACAATATATTTTCCTTGGCCAAGGAAAACCTCATCTGATCTTTGCCACACTTCCAATCCCAAGAAGTAATGCATCAAACCTATATCCTTCATTTCAAACTCTGAAACAAGATCCTTGTTACACCCAACTATGAGCTTCTCATATCCTTTTAGAAACAGGTCATCCACATGTAGGATCAATGGGAAACCATCCTCGAGCTCATCAAATAATCGTCTGATCTGGCCTATCATGTCCTGGGTGCATGCTTAGGCTTGTACAAAGCCTTCTTTAATCTGTAGACATGAGACTCCTTCTCATGTATCTTGTAGCTGCTTTATGTACACTTATTTTGGATACTGGAGAAAGTGTCTTGTCATAATCTTCTCCCTCTTGCTGGGAGAATCCTCCGGCCATAGATCAAGCTTTGTCTTCTTGATCTTGTAGATCAACTTGGAAGTCACTACTGACTTCCCTTCTGGTCTCGGAACCACCTCCCACAAAACATTTTTCATGATGGATTTATACTCCTCCATCATTGCATCCTTCCATTCCCGCTTCTCAAAAACTTCTTCAATGGTGGAAGGCTTTGAATCAATAATGTTTCTCATCAACGCCACATAGCTGGAAAGCATGTGTGGTTTTTGGAGCTGAGGCAAAATCTATATCCCAGTCCTTCTAACTGGTTGCCTCCTCTCTCACTGGAGCAAGGTCTATCGAGACAAGGGAATCCTCCTAGGAGATCTCACATCTCCTAGAAGCCTCTGAAGCTATGATCTAGCCTCCTCAATTCCTGGAAGACGCCTCTCTCTCCCTCTAAATCTATATGATCTTCGGAGCCACCTACTTTCGCTGTATCTGCTGACTTCTTCTGAAGTATGATCTTCTATGGACTGTACTGGGAGGTTGATCCTCCCTACTGGATCCTAAGGGTTGACTCCCTCTGAAATATAGCTCCTTCTGAGTTGGTACTTGGTGGGGCTGCCTGCCTCACCACTTGGTGGAGTCATATGCTTCTCTTCATAGTATGGATTATCAATGGCATGTATTTATATCTCCTTTGCAATATGCAGGGTATCACCAGAACATGTTGGTTTTACTGCATCATTTCTAAGTAGGCCCTTTTGGCACTACTGACTCTTCCTGATGATCTTAAGAGTGGTCAAATTAACTGCACAATCATCTTTGGAGCCTTTTTCTCCTCACAGTCAATCTCCATAAGAGATACTCTTCTTTGTCTTCTTCTTGACATGGGTATGTACATTATTGTACACAGTTCTATGTATCCGCTAGAGACTATCTAAATCGTTGCTTTGTGCAACCGTCATCATAGCTCTTTCTCAGAGATATCACTTGTGACCTGCCCCGAACAAGAGGCAAGAACAACATTTCCATGGTAACCTCCATGGAATGGTTAGTAATCAAGAACATCTCCTAGAGGAGATCAATTTCATCTTGCAGAAAAGTATATCATTGATAGTGAACAATGAACATTTTAATGGTAATCATATCGACAGTATTCAGGTGTACCTAAACATTTGATAGCAATAGAAAATAATAAAGCTGTAAAGACTGCTATCATAGGTACAATACTTACTTAAGCAACAACAATATACAAATATCAAACCTGATATGCAAACCTGGATTCTGGCATTGTTGTCCTGCTTGAGTTTCCTTCTATCCTTGATATGCATGGAAACACCATTGTCCAAAAGAAAAATTCTTCATCTTTTCATGCCTTTGAGTGCTCTTCTGCATGTGTTGCATGTGCATGGTGTTTCTGCTTCTCCTTTTCATTTATATCTAGACATTGAAAGGAATAATGTCCCAACTTCCGACAAGTGTAGCATCTGATCTTTCACGCATCCTTCTTGTAACAAGGTCTCTTAGACTTCTTCATGCTTCCTTCTTCCCTTTTCTTTCTCTTCTTCACTTGGGCAACAAGTGCTTGATTTTCATCCTCATTAGTCTTTTGTGTCTTGAATATCAGCCTAGATTCCTCTTGAGTGCAATCTGACCATAACTTGTCAAACTTGGGCAATATCCTTCTTGCGCAAATTCCTTGGACAAATGGGTCCCATGATGAAGGGAATCCATTAAGTGTGGTGGTCACAAGTTCAACGTATTCTACTGGATCTCCAATAGTTTCTAACTGTTCTTTGATTTGCGAGATCTTCATAAAATAGTTGACCATTGTTTATGATTTGTTCATTGTCACGTTTATGAGTTGATGCCTCAAAGTAAGCTTTCAACTGGTATTCTTACTTTCATAAAGTCTGGTTAGGGCATCAAACATATCTTTCGGTGTCTTCAGTTCCGATACATTGGGTATTAGGTGATCCTTGATTGAATATGTCAAGAGCCTCTTGGATTTGACCTCATTCTTCTTGAAATTCGCTTTTGCTTCTTCATCTTAAGGTTCTGGAAGATCTTTCATTATGTGATCCAATAGATCATTCTCTTCTAGAATGAGGAGAACTCGATGCTTCCAGGATTTGAAGTTATCTTCTCTATCCAATCTGTCTTCTACTCTCATGCTGGTAGACATTTTGCTGATAGAAACCCTAGCTTAAGAAATTTCCAAAAATTTCAAAGCTCTTCAATCTGCAAACTGAGTGTTGCAAGGGGTGCGCCAGGGTAGGGTGCACTGATCTGTGTAAAGAATAGTCCCAATTCCTTTGGGATTAGTGCTCAACGAGCTTGAAAAGGTTACTGTGTTGCGGTAGCATGGAGTGGGTCCATAACCTGTTAGATTTCCCTTTACTTATAGAGTATTAGTGTTCTTTAACTTAGTTAACATTAACAATTATACCATAGCAAAAGAATAAACAATAGACAAAGTACACAAGAGGTTTATCCTGGGAAAACCCTAAATGGGGGAAAAACTCAACAACCTTTCTTAGATAGATTTCGTTCACAAAGCAAGTTCAATTAGATAAACCCTAGCACAAGTGCTAGCTCAACCAGAAATACCACCCCAACTACAACAATAACACCATACAAAGGTAGCACACCTCACTGAACAAGAATAAATTGTGTAGCTGCAGTTACTGCGTCACCTCCTCCAAACTTGCACCTTGCTTCTATGTAGTTGGGAGAGTGTGTGTGAGTGAACAAATGAGCCATGATGTCCTCTATTTATAGTCTTTTTGGCCACTAGACTAGGCCGAGTTCTTCTCTGGACAAGTGTCTTTTCATTATTACTTTATTCTTCTAGGTCGACTTCTCTTCTAAGGTATTTCAATATTTGTTCAATGGATCTCTTGCTTCCAGAATCTTTTGTGCATCTAAGAAAGGTCATATAGGGGGGAAAGATCCTCCCGCATCTACTAAAACATCAACACTAATATCATATCCCATGAACAATTCAGGTTTCTTAAAGGAAAGGCCTGCATCCTATAAAATTCCATAAATGTCCGGTCTTGGTAATCAAAATTGACCTTTCAAAAGCCTATGCTAGAGTATCATAGCTCTACCTTTGACTGTCGCTTCTGCACATTGGATTTGATCTTCCTGTTGTCACAAGAGTTGGTTCTAGGCTATAATAGAGCCAAGCCTTAGCACATTTTAAATGAAAAAATAAGTTATCACTCAGAACTTGATTTGGGTTGCGTGCAGGTAAATTTCGAGATAACCATGAACCACTTTTGATTGGAAGCTGCCCCTTCCAACTCGAGAGGGATCTCTCAAATATATGTCACGATAGGATATCCAATAAGCTTAACAAAGGGCAGATCTGTGGGCACCAAATTTTTTTGAGGTTTTTAGGGTTGATGGGTTGGACCGGGAGGTAGTCCATTGGGCATGGAGTCAAATGATCAAGCAAATAGCAAGAGTGTTTCGGCAATGGAAATCCATGGAGCAGAGGCGAGATAGAATCTGATTACAAAGAGAAGGATTTATAAAAGTATGGCAACAGAATAAAGAAAAAACATATCAATACACAAGGAGCACTTAGTGATGAGTGAATTCCAAGCACAAATTAGTGGAAAGAGATGGTTGGGACAGAGCGTCTATCAAAGGACGAATTCTGAACCTTGATCTCTGTAAGAAACAACCTATAACCATTCTGCAACAGAGAATCTAACATAGGAAGAATTCTATTACAAAACAGTTACAAATCAAGAATAAAAGATAGATGGAGTGATATTGAAACTAAGAAAATGGACAAACTCTGCAAGCAACATCACAAGAATCTCTGATATGGATAAAACATGCTTCTGCAATCTTATATTAAACTGAAAATGAAAGCTACAACCCAGGAGTACTACTCATGTGTGTCTTTCCCCCACTCTCTCTCCAAGAGATATAGAATATATAAGCCTTCAACATATAACAGATGGGAAACGACCTCAAAACCGACTGAGAAACAAACTGGCAGTTATTTAACTGAAATCTGGGCGCGTTCCTACATTTCTGGGCCATATCTGCACAAAAACACAACACCATCTTGCGGGGCACTTTTGGTTGCCTTCTCGGATCCGAAGATACCACTGGAAATCTTAGGATATGTAGATGTCAATCGACTATTCAAATATGTAAAACGACCTCTCCAAGGTTGCGAAAAGTGATTTTTCCCACATGTAGTTTTTTTTGGAAAAACCTGCGATTTCGGTGGCTAACAGGCCGAAAACAAAGGTATCTTAGCTGCCGAAAGTCCTGGATTTCGGTGGCTAACAGTGCGATTTCAGAGCGCCGTAAGCCACCGAAAGTCCCGAAACCCCGATTTCGGGGTTCAGGTTTCAGGAAAATGGGCAGTAGTCAAAATATTTATGTCGGCAAAACCCCCGACTGCCGAAAACCCGAAATGGTGACGTGGCATTTTGGTAAAACCTTATTATAGAGATTTTATGCCATTTATTGCATTCTTTTCGCACCTACTCGTGAGCTCTTCCTCCATGTGTCTTGATGCGTGGCACTTGAATGCTTGGTCTCGACCTATACTCTTTTGGCAGCTAATGGCATATGAAACCGGAGATTTAAGCTACTGAAAGTCTACACTTTCGGTAGCTAAACACTATAAATTTTTTCCTTCTAAGCTATCGAAAGCCAAAGTTCCAATATTTGTTCCAACACTTCCTATGGTTAAACAAATTATGTCTTGTGTTACTATGGTCTCGTTTATAATTCTAATAAATGGGGTGGGCTCCCCATTCTTCAAACCGGTTAGAGGTCTTAGACAAGGGTGCCCACTGTCACCTTACCTTTTTCTGCTAATCACGTATGGTCTTAGTCAAGCAATAGCCGAGGCAAAAAGGGTGAACTCTTTTCAAGGCCTCAGATTTGGGTGCGATGAATGACTAACCCACTCGCCTTTTGTGGACGATGTACTATTTTTTTTCTATGCAAAAGTTGAAGGCAGGATATTAAAGGACATCTTGGAACTTTTTTGTGACGCTACATGAATGCTTACCAATGTGGAAAAATCTGCTATTTATCTTCCTAGACTAGAGGCGGATAACATGCTCATTTTCTCAACCTTGTTCAACTTCTCTATCCACAAATTGGGGTGTGGAATTAAGTACCATGGTTTTATGCTCAAACCAAATAATTATAGCATTGCACACTAGAAATGGTTGATAACCAGGATTGAATGAAGAATAAATTTTTGGTGTAGTCGGTGGATCTCCTGAGGAGGCAGAGTAGTTCACTTATCCCAAAAGGATACTAATTTTCATTTAGAAGATGTGTTTCAGTTATTTATGGAAGGGAAGTACTGAGTATCTGGGACCTCATCTAGTAAATTGGAAGAGTCTCTCCAAGCTTAAAATCCTAGGAGGCTAGGGCTTAAAGGACATCTTGGTTTTTGGTTGTGGTCTGGCACCCAAATCCTTGTGGGTTTTCTTGACTTGTGATAGCCTTTGGAGGTGCATCTTGGTTGATAAATATATAGATCTTGAGCATATTATGGACTGGATTCGTAAAAGGCGAAGTCCACCATAAATGTTTCTAATCAATGGCAGGATCTTACTCTAGCTTTCCCAATAATTGGATTTTTTTGTCTTAGAAAGTTATCTTGGGCATTCCAGTACAGATTGGGACAGATGCCATTGTTGGTTGTGGGGAGTGCATTTTCCTTCTCGAGGCTTTAGTGGCACACCTTCGAGAGTTGGGTATCTGTATGCTCAATCGAATCGATGACGACTCTTCTACTTCTATCTAGCACCATAGTTGGTTATCAACAAAGGACTTGGGTTTGGAAGATAAATGGCATCATGTTTGGTCTCTATACACATTAGAGCTAAGGAGAGCCCACATTCACTTAATGGAAGCTAAGGACAAACTGGTTTGGAATTACAATAATTTAGGGGGTCTATACTCGAAAAAAATATGGATATGAAGCCATGATATCTGGTGGAGATGAAAATTCTCTATGGTGGTATAAGAAGTTTTGGTGGATAAAAGGGCCACTGAAGGGCATTCTCTTTTTTTGGCTTGTACTTAAGGAGTGTGTGTGTTGACCTAGGACAGAGTGTAGCACTGAGGAAAGCAAGGGACGGGCCTATGTTATCTTTGTAAGCAATTGGATGAATCTAATTCTCATCTTTTCATGGAATGCTCGTTTACACAAGAAGTTCGACGAGAGATTGAATGTCCACTGGGATTGGCTCAATTGTGGGATAAGGACACGTTAACAACCAACTTCCATGAGTACTTTACTAACACACGACTGAACGAGTTCAAGATCCTTCCAATTATGGTTGCGTTTATGGTTGGTTGGCACGAAACACAAGTATATTTTAAGATAAGGCTTATCCCTCGTTTAAGGTATCACATCAAGCTCTGGCAATGCTACCTTCTTACAAGGATTCCTTATCTCAGAAAATTCCTCGAGAGATTAAAACTAAAGTTATTAATAAAATCTTGGCTTGGGGATTTTTTTGATGGTGCTTGCCCAGGCCTAGGAAATACAACTAAAGTTATTAATAAAATCTTGGCTTGGGGATTTTTTTGATGGTGCTTGCCCAGGCCTAGGAAATACATGCGGTTTGGGATTCAAACTTCATTTTATATATGCAGGATATGATTATAAAATATTTAATATGCTTGCAACAATGGTCGGACAGAATAGTACCCTACCATAGTGCAGACATCGGTTTGAATCCTGGTTGTTACTTTTGAAAAGGTAATATTAGATTAGGATTGCGATACCCACAAGCACGCATAGTAGATTAATGGATGCTGTCTGCCCATTTTATTATTTTGGGTGGCAACAATCAATTTCAATTTAAGCACTGCAATACACCCGGATTTTTGAAAACCAAGAAAAAATAAATCACTACTACCTTCATGCATGTGTTCAGTGGCACCCTTTGACCATATTTTTTCATACTCACCACCATTATGGGGTAAAGCCAACAAAATCTTGATTACCAATCCTTTGTATATCCATTGGCGCTGCCATGTAGGCTATGAAATGTTTCATGGATGAACCCACATTATTCAAATCATTAAAACACATTCTAGGCAATCTAGTCTCATATATCTCAAATTCATGGATACCATAACTAAAAAAATGTGTGTAGCGTTGGCCTTGATATTGCAGGGCCTTAATCTCCTCTTCTTTTTTGAATAGAAGGTCATCCTCACTAAAAGCCTACGTCTCCTTAACGCATGTCCTCGTTCATTTGTTCGTTGAGTATTTTTTAGATAGTGTGTTTTACTCTCAACTTGGTTTTCTGAGCCTGAAATCATGAGTATATTAGAGAGTTTTTGAGGTTTAAAATGGATCTTCAAAGGAAAACAATAAAATAAGAGTTATGATTTTCCAAAGAGAAATAGTGAAAACTACATTTTTAATTGTATTTTTAACTCATCTTTCTAAAGGTTTGCTCAAATTTCAAGTGTATGCACTTGTTGGATGATGAAATAAATTCCGCATCTAACAAGTACCCACTCTGCATATTTTTGATAGATCCACAATGAGATAAATTGGAAATACAATAAAACAATGTGTTTCTTTTGAGCAAACCTATAGGGAGATAAGTTGAAAATACGACTAAAAAGTAGTTTTTTTCTTTCCCTCCAAAACTATTTACCCTTATGGTTGACATCATTATCTTGAATCCTATTAGTTCTTTTAAAGTTGATGTCGATAGCATATTTTTTGTTTTGAAACCCATTTTTTACCTCAAAATTTCTCTAATGAAAATCATCATTGATTGAGTTGGTCAAGACATTTCTCTCTGCTTCAAACTTAGATCATATATCACCTGATAAGATCATTCTGTTTATAAAACTACTCGTTAGTGTAGTAGGTGGATTGGTGGTTGGTGCATTTGGTGGTGTAGGTGGAGGAGGAGATGGTGGAGGAGTAGTGTCCTTTGATGTCTCATCATTTGAAGACGAAGCAAATGAAGAAGACATATGAGAATGTATCATAGCTTGTTGCTTCAGTGCTCACCCTTTGGAGTAATATGGGGACATTGACAATATGATGCATCAATAATGTCATATTGTGAGGAAGGATTGCATAGATCTCCACAAGCTCAGGATCCTGCATGATTAGTCTAGTTTGAATTCAATGTTTACGTCAATGCACTACATTTGGGGCACCATAATATTTTTTAGAGCACTAATAGCACTACAAATTACAGAGAAAAATATTATAGTGTGCTTATTCATTGATATATACATTACCATTGCTATGTGTAGTTACTAGGGATCTGAGATATGCCTCATCTTACAGGCAACACCACAACTAATGCTCTTATACATTTTTCCGAACACGGTAAATTCATGCACATTTCATATAAAACTTTCTGGTGCACTTAGAATATATTGGAGCATTGCTAACTAATGTGGTATGTTAGTCATTGACAATCAATGTAGGCCAAAACCCACGGTCACACTAGTGGCAATTTTTTTTTGAAAAAAAAGAAATGAAAGACCAATTTTAAATTTTAAATTAGTGAAAATCTAAATTAAGGGATAATGATCAATTTACTTGGTATATTTTCCATTAAGGAGGAATGGTTGTCACATAGATAAACAAAATGTAGATTTGGTATAGTTTGCAAAATTTCAAAACAAAGACAAATTGATTGTGGAAGAGAAGGAATTGAGA
>ML795152.1:21719-32174 GCA_009831015.1 Picea engelmannii
TTTGCAATCACCCTTGCCCTCATCTAATGCCTTGCTGTCGGATACAGGGTCGTGTTCAGGAGGTCCAGTTAGATTCCTTGGAGCAGAAAATTCAATAACACCAGATTGCCTACCAGAATTTATCAGCCCGAGTCTCATACATTCTGGACATCCTTATACAACACAGAACAACGATGCTCCAACAACATAACAAGGTTGATGCTATGAGGCATAGGTAGAAAATTTGCAACTCCAGGTGGCACCATCTCCCCCGGATCTTATTAACTCACCTTCTAGTAGTGGGTCCTCACCTGCAATTGACCAACCTCAATTTGATTTGAATAAGTTAGCATAGGATACAAAAATGGAAGAACCATAACATCTCCACAATCCTAAACTAGGGATCTAAATGTTTTTCAAATTTATATGTATTTTAGGCTTCTTCTATCAAATAGTTCCCTGAAAGTTTTGGAATGTAATGACTATAAGCAGATTGAAAAATGGGCATTAAGGCTAGGATAAAAAATGTTTAGGAGGAAAGACTTGTCTATGGGATTTTTTTTGCTATTCTATGTATTTTTATTTTTATTTTTTTTGAGTGTTTTGGCCTCTTTTTTTTATTAATATATTATTTTTAAGTTTTTGTCAAGTGAGTTAATAAATGAATAAATTCAATAAATTCTACTTCAATTTATTTATTTTCCTTTTCTATATGGTAAAGTTTCATTTTATGGTGTGTTATTATTTTTTAAATTTAGTAATTAAAATTAAATTTTGATAATTTAGATTTTTTTAATTTTTTGTTTGTTAATTTGTGCAGGACCTGCGATTAACCCGTGGCTTGAGAAACCGCGACTCAGGGGCATCTAAGCCGTCAAAATCACCCGGGGATCGCACCCGGCCTGAGCCACACCAACCCTTAGCATGGTTGGATTTTTTTTTGTCCCCGCAGGTTTCGAACCGATGACTTTAACATCACGGAGTGGCTTAACAACACACTCCGTCACCGACTGTCGTACACCTTGGGGACGATAATTTAGATTATTTTAAAATAGTTAAAAAAATCTCAATAAAATAGTTTAATGTCAAAATTCCTAATAAAATTATTTAATGTAAAAATTCTTATTAATCAAATACAAAGTTTTATAGTCAAAATTTGTTTAATGTAAAAATTCTTATTAATCAAATACAAAGTTTTATAGTCAAAATCCCTATGATTAAACTATAATTTTTTTATAATAAAAAATCTTATTAACTAAACTACAATTTTGTAAAAATTTTAACAAAACTTAATTAAAAAAAAAAAATTAACTTTATCCACTTATTAATTTTTTTATTTTTATTTTTATTTATAATATATTTTTTCACATAATCTTTATAAATAATTAATAAATCTTAAATTAAGATAAATATATTAATATTATTCAACCTACGAGATGTACTAACTCTAACTCTAATGATTAAGTACGTTGAACTTCAGAGAACTGTGATTAATTACTTTGAACTTCACATAGAAAAAGTCTCGAGATAAAAATATTATATCAAATATAATTAAATATGATGGCTCTAAAGCATGATTCGGACCATTATCCCATACAAGTACTGCTAAAAATATATATATTATTTATCACAAATTAATATTATATTAAATAAATTAATATATATATTATTTATCATAAACTAATATTATATTAAATAAATTAAATAAAGCATTAAAACATTTATACGATTTAATATTATATTGAATAAAATTAAAAGAAAGATGAGACGCGTCACCCCATAACGTCTGTTACAAACGAAGTAAAGAGTCGGTGACTTAGAAAATAGAGATGGCCAATTTTTAAAAAATCATTATTTTAATTTAAATATTTTGTCTTTTATCATTTTTAATTATATATTTCTATATTTTCAAAAGTAAATTAATTTAATAATTGAATAAACTTAATTTTTTTTCAATTTTTATGTTTTTAAAGATAAAATTTTAATTGTATTTTTATGTTTTTAAAAATGAAGTAAGTTAATAGATGAATAAATTCAATTTTTTTCACTAATTTTTTTACCTTTTTAAATGGTAAAATTTAGTTTACTATTATTATTATTTTTTAAATTTTAGTAATTTTGGTGATTTGGATTATTTTGAAGTAGCAAAATTTTTTTGATAAAATGATTTAATGTCAAAATTTCTATTAATCAAATGCAAAGTTTTATGGTCAAAATTTCTATTAAGTAAATCAAATTAACTTTATATCAAAATTAGTGGTTACGTTTAATTTTTGCTTATTATTATTATTTCTTAAATTTTAATGATTTAGATTAAAATTTGTTAATTTGGATTATTTTGAAATAGCATTAAAAAAAATCTAGATAATATAGTTTAATGTCAAAATTTATGTTAATCAAATGCGAAATTTTAGTGGTAAAGTTTCGTTTTGGCCTATTATTATAGTGATTTAGATTAAATTTTTGTAATTTGGATTATTTTGAAATAGCCAAAAAAAAATCTAGATAAGACAGTTTGATGTCAAAATTTGTATTAATCAAGTGCAAAATTTTAATGATAAAATTTTATTTTGACTTATTATTATTAATTTTTAAATTTTAATGATTTAGATTAAATTTTGGTAATTTGGATTATTTTAAAATAGGAAAAAAAAGATAGATAATAATTAAATTTTGGTAATTTGGATTATTTTAAAATAGGAAAAAAAATCTAGATAATAATTAATCAAATGCAAAATTTTATGGTGAAAACTTTTATTAAATAAATCAAATTAATTTTATGTCAAAATTCATATTAATTAATTAAATAAAAATTTTTATAATCAAAATTCTTATCCATTAAAATCAAAATCAAAATTCTTATTGTTTAAACTACAACTTTGGACAAATTCTTGCAAAATTAAATAAAATATTCACAACAATAATATAAAAGACATTGAATTTTGTAGATTTTTTTTACTTATTAATTTAGAATTTGCCTATTTATTAATTTTTTTTTTTAATTTAGAATTTGTCTATTTATTATTTTTTTTTTTAATTTATGATGTTAATATTTTTTCATAATTTAAAAAAAAAATTAATAAATCTAAAATTAAAATGAATAACTAAAATTAATTGTGAGAAATCAGACTAAAAATTGTTAGATTCTTTAATAATTATTTCTATAAAATCCAAATAAATATATTAATATAAATATTATTCAACATCCCATATTTACCAAGTCTAAGTACATTGAACTTCACAGAACTCTAACTAACTCTAGTGATTAAATACATTGAACTTCACATAAAATAAATAAATAAATCTCCATATAGATTCAGAATGCAGAGAGACCATTATCAACCCTAGATTTTCCTGGAAAACAAAAACAAAAATCTACACCAGCTTTTACCAAAAAAGATATAATAAAAAAGACGCAATCTTCAAACCACATTAATTGTATGGCCTGATTTAGGTTTCAGCCACAACTAGTCTGCAGAGAATTGAAAATACGAAATCTGCAGAGAACTGAAAATACGAAATGAACAGTAATCTGAGAATATGAATTGAATAATGACGTTGCTGTTATATAAATATATATATACCCTCCTCGATAATATGAAGAAATACATGAATTCTTTAGGGTTAACTTCTGTAACGATGATTTACTTCGAACAACTTCATTAACCCTCGTTTTAAGTGCAACAGCAGAAAAAATATCACTCTGTGATAAATTTGCTACAGCCATACATACAGCCAAACTGAACCTATCCACAGTACATGAGTTTAAATGGTAATCCTTCCAATTCCAATTTGAAGAAGGAAAAAAGACGGACATTTAAGTCAGATTCGTCCAAGAATCCACAGCCTTACTGAAAAGGGAGACTGTGAAGGCGCTTGAATCTTTCAAGCAGAGAACAGCACATGCGGCGCTCTGCGATACAATACCCTTCCCTTGTTCCTCCGCATCTTCTGCCCTTTTCCTGCTTTGTCTTTCATTAAATCTCCTCTGTCGTTCTTGTTGATTGGCACGCCATCTTCTATACTGAAACTCCAGTCGCTCTCCCACCGGGGCAGCGCGCATGTAGAACACAAAACACTCACGCTGCAACGAAAATCCAATCAATTTCACGGTCAGTATCTCATGCCATGAACAAATAACCCTGTAAATCGAATATACAGACACAGAATTACTCTGTTAGCTATTGCATTCAAAGAAATCTGGTGTTGTTATGGCAGATCAAGACCTTGGGGGAATGATCGGTTGCTTCTGATCAGTACATGATTTTTGAGAGCCGCGGCCGATGCTTCCACCGCTGTCGCCAGAGAATTCTTCCTGATCACACGCCAAATCTGCTGCAATAACCTCGGAATCCATATACCCTGTTAACAATGAAAAACTTCAAATATCTCTTGTAAAAAGGGTTGCATGCATCGGCGTTACAACCAGGTTGCAGGCATTTATCTTATTTTCCTAAAATAGAAATATGATCAGAACGAGCAGCTGGGAAGGGAGAAACCACCCACTGTTTTGGGGTTCGAAACCGGTTGAAATGCAGAAGCGTAAGATTATAGCAACAAATAAAAGGAATCCAGTGAAGTATAGAGGAAGATTCGTGATCGAAAACCGCAAACGCAATACCGTTGGCGGCCTCTTGTTTTGAAAAGAGGCAGCCAAGCCACCACACCCACCGGGCCACCACCACAAACTATTCAACGTCATCGGCCACGTTACGCTTCTTGTTTTGTGCGTTATCTATCCTGAACTTCGCGTTTGACTAGACAGAGCGTAACAGTATATATATAAATATAAACACATGTTTGACTAACAGAGCGTAACTGCAAATTTACAGATGTACATATATATATATATATATATTAAGATAAATTCTTCAAATAATTTAAAATATTACTGGGTTTTTATTTTTTTGTGAAGTATGATCTCTTCAAGTAATCTAAAATATTAGTGTAGTGGGGCTTGGTAAAGTTGGAATGTTGAAATATCTAAAATATTAATGTAGTGGGGCTTGATAAAGTTGGAATGTTGTTAATAGTTTAACTTTCTATAGTGATTGCTAGTAGTTTATCTTTCTATACCGAGAGTGTACTTGCGTTTTATCAATTGTGATATTCCATGAGGCTTAAAATGCATAGTTTTCTTTTCTCTTCATTTGAATATGTGATTTTTTAAAATAAAATATATAAACTTATAAACTATTAAGTTTAAATATTAGTAATTTTTAATACATTAAATTTGTATAAGTATTAATAATAATAATAAGTATATAAAGATGTTTTTGGATGGGGTGACACTTGGCGTACACGTGTCATCGGCTGGGGTGGATACAAGGGTAGTGAAAGCTCCTCGCCGTCACCCTCCTCCCTTGTCCAGTCGTGATGTCTAGTTTAAATGTCCGCCAAGGGTCTTAATGGAGACTCGGGCTCGGCTCCTCAGCATTAGTACGAAACATCTAATGGCCATTATTCCTGCACTAATGGCTACGAGAGCCATCAACTCCTCCATCCTCCTGGTCTTATTGTCATGTGGAGGGACCTATATTGAGCATTCGGTCACTTTTCACGGTCTTATTTTGCTTGCTTTGCTCCATGCTCTGGCATTCCACCCTCTGTCTCATGCTCACACCACTGCTGATTCCATTCGCCCTGTGCTTTGCTTAGCCATGCCTCATGAGAGAGGTAAGTCCCAGTGAGGTCCAACTTATTACAGCCTATTTGGTAGGAAAAAATGCCTGGGACTAGCCTCTTTTTCTCTCATCCCAGGCAGCAGCCCGAACCACTCACCATCCTCTGATTAGAATTGGTATAAGGCAACTTAGTTGGAGCCCCATCCGTCAAGCATAAAGGGTCTCCATGGAGGTTGTTCGGTGGAAGAGGAAATTCCACCCAACTGGGAGTAAATTCTTCCTTTCTTGCCGTCAACCGCCTTGGAACAATGGTCGACCACTTGCACCACCACCCCTTTCCAGGAGCCATTCGAGACAGGCTGCATTGCGGAAGAGGAAATCCCTCTTTAGGAGGAACACTCGGGACATAATTATGCTACCACTATGGAAGAGGACCCTACCACAGATTCTGTCGCTGCTAATGATTTTTCCACTACTACCATGGACGAAGACCCTGGAACAAACAAGGATGATGACAAAGCTGATGAACAGGCTCACCCAAATCCTAGCTCTTGTAGGATTACGAAAGACCACCCGGTCTTGATCTTCGAGAGGCCCAAGGATTTAGTAGAGCAACAACACCACCAACGCACCCTCATGAAGCATTTGGATGTCCTATATGAGTCTCTATGAAGCGAGCCTGAGAAAATTCAATGCCCAACTTGTTGTTAGCCTTTCATCTTCTGACTTCGCCAGGATGAACGCCTGGGTTTGCCTTATGTCTAGTGCTCTTACATGTTTTTTCTCTGGTCTAAATGTTAATTTTTTTGCACACCACAGACTCTAGTTCTGGATCGATAGTTGGTTGGGGCACTTAGTCCACCACATGTTATGGTTTCCACACTTGTGGCAGAACAAGTGGCAAGTCCCCATGTTTGTTTGTTGACAAATATCTTTTTTTTAATGTTTATGAACAATGAACAATTTTCTTGTCCACACATTCTGGTTTCCACTGTGGTGGCAGAACAGATGGCGTGCTATAGTGTATACTCAGACATGTGTGATTTTTGCTAAAGCAAGGTAATACAATACTTTTTATTTACAAAAAAATAAAATAAGTACATAAGGATTGAATCTATTTGCGGCTAGGGTTTCTCTGCAGCTGTGATTTTTTATTTTTTCTGGTGATTCATGCATGTGTTTGAGGCATGGTCTCGGGTTGGGGGGAGGAGCCCCCTTGGCGTCCCCTTTGCACGCCAAACATTGCAGCGTTTCAAGGCTTGATTGCATCCTACTCTAAGTTTGTGAAGTCTGTGCCCTCTCGTTTTGTTAAAAGGTTGGATGAAATTCCGAATTTCACAGGACTATGGCCATCTCCGCGGGACATGGCTCAATGGCTGGATCTAAACTGGAGGAAAAATATTCAAGGCCATATGTCCTCAACTTTTTGTGGTAATGGATTTTATGTCTTTTTGTTTGAAAATAAGGCAGATCGAGATCTAATATTCAAGAGTGGGGCTTATTTTATGGGTTCAAGGGGTATGCATTTTAGTCTAGAGAATGATATTTCCCTCTGTGGTCCACGTTTGGGTCCGTCTTTGCTTCCCTACTTTTCACTGTTCGAATGATGAAACCTTGCAGAGCACAGGAAATATGTTGAGATGATTCATTGATCAAATTGAACCATGAGAAGGACTTTAAGTGCATGGAAGACTTTGTGTAGAGGTGGATCCGGTAAAAGGATTTTCGAAAGCTATTCAACTAACCCTTGAAAATTGGTCCTAAATTCAAAAGGTGTATTATGAGGAGTTGTCGTTCAAATGAAAATCTTGTCATGAATATAGAAACTTTGCTAAGAATTTCCCGTAGAACAAATCAGATCAACCAGAGGAGAGGGTCCAAGAACAATGGCAACAACCAAAAAGGAAGAAGGTCGCTGGGAAGGAAATGGTTTAGAAACAAGATCAAATCCAATGGGGGAATCCATCTCCTCCATCTCCTCATAACCATTGATCATCAGTTGGAGGGGATCGTGGGGTTGAATCAAGCAGGAATATGTATGTGGCTTTAGAAAATATGGAGGAAAATATTGGGAATCAAGAGAGAAGAGAAGTGAAAATGACGAAGGAAGCAAGTCGACAACGAATGCACCAGAGGTTGCCCTCCCAAAAAAATGGAGACCCAACTCCAAGTAAAATCCTATCTCAACCTATTTTATGGATTCCAAAAATTTTAGATGAAGGAAATCAAGAGGAATCAAGTGATGAATTTGAAACATGGGTCTCATAAATTACAACAACTAATAAAGTGGGGAGGAGATCTAATCACAATAGAAGAAAAAATGAAGCAGATCGTGATAAGGAGTTAGGTATCCAAACCACATTAAAAGGGATATTTAAAAAGGATGGGAAACAAGGGAAATCCCATGTTCAATCTGGAAAGGGATCGTCTCAATCTTTGTCTCAACCCTCTAAAGGGGGGGCATCCAAGTCTTCACGTAAATAATCAAATTAGTCTCCTTGAATTGTAGAGGATCAGGTAGCAATGATAAGAAAGAAGCAATGGGAAAGTTGGTCAGAATAGAAAAACCTCAAATCCTTTTAGTCCAGGAGACAAAATTGAGGGAGATTGAATCTCTTCAAGAACTACAACAAATTTGGAAGAAAATTAATGGAGTAGCAATAAGTGCAAGAGGGGCATCCGAGGAAATTTGCACTCTCGAGAACCCTGGCATATTTCAGTTGGAAGGAAGTTTTAAAGCATCACATTGGATTATGGTCAAGCTAGTACATCTCACTTCAGGTATTTCCTATCTTATTTTCAATGTGTATATGCCAAACAATTATTGGAAAAAAGTAGAATGTTGGGATTCTCTTTTGGGTCTGGGGGATTCCATGTTTACTCAAAACTTTATTATAGCTGGTGATTTTAACACTACAATGCATTTGAGGGGAAAAAGAGGGGGTTCCATTGTTAGGGATACATCAAGGGAAAATATGGAGGATCTGATTTCCATTCTAGACTTGATTGATGTTCCTCCAATCAAGGGAAAGTTTACTTGGAATAATATGCGAGCTGGGCCAGGGCACATTGTAGCTAGGTTGGATAGTTTTCTCATTAGCAACTCCTTTTTATCCCTCCCTAATTCATTCTCTTCTTCAATAATTCACTGGGCCTTCTCGGAT
Organism: Picea engelmannii; assembly: GCA_009831015.1. Classification (NCBI taxonomy): domain Eukaryota; kingdom Viridiplantae; phylum Streptophyta; class Pinopsida; order Pinales; family Pinaceae; genus Picea; species Picea engelmannii. Next base: position 30,487 of record ML795152.1, read on the forward strand.
CATTGTCCTATTTCTCTCTATTTTGCAAAGGAAGAAAACTTTGGGCCTATCCCCCTCAGATTTAATCCCCTTTAGATGGAGAAGTTGAATTTCTCCCCCCTTGTTTCTAGTACCTGGAGTCAATGTATTTTCGATTCCCTGTTCATATATGGGAATAAAAAATCAAATTAACTAAAGTTGCAATAAAACTATGGATTAAAGATTCATTCCACCCTCCAAATATAGAAGTATTGGAGCATCAGAGGAGACTAGAAGAAATACAAGACATGATTGAGAGTAGTGTTGTGCTACCAGAACTCTTAAAGCAAGAGAAAGATGCCTATCAAAACTATACAAAGTCCTTGAAAGATGAAGAGTCCATGTGGAGATTGAATTCTATATGTTTGTGGCTTCAAGCTACGGATAAAAATACATCTTTTTTTCATAAACATACCAAAGCTAGGAAACAGTGAAATAGGGCGGAGGAGATCAAAACACAATTTGGAGAGGTGGTATCATCTTTTGAGGAGGTTAAAAAGTTGTCCACCTTACATTATATCAAGCTATATTCAGAAGAAGGAGAGATGGACGAGGAGTTATGTGAGAAATTTTTATCTTGCATACCTTCGAAAATAAAAGAGGAAGACAATTTGGAATTAAACAAGCCAGTCATAGAAGAGGAAATTCTCACAGCCATCAATCAATTTAATACTAACAAAGCTCCGAGTCCAGATGGTTTTACTATACATTTCTTTAAAATGTGTTGGTCCATTATCAAGTTTGACTTCATTCAGATGATCCAATATGTCCATAAATCGTCTCGGTTGGGGGGAATCACAGACTCCTCTTTTTTGGCCTTACTCCCAAAAGAAAAAAGTGCTTCATCATTTGATTGATTCTTCCCTATATCTCTATGTAATGTCTCATACAAAATTATGGAAAAGATCATTGCAAGCATGCTGAAACCTTTTCTAATTTCTTTGATCCTTCCCAATCAAGGGGTTTTGTTACAAATAGACAAATATAGGACACTATCATTCTGGTCCAAGAGGCCATTCATTCTAGCTATAGTTGAGGGGAAAAGGGTATGGTTTTTAAAATTGATATGGAAAATGGTTTTGATAGAGTCAAGCGCAATTTTCTCAAGGTGGTTTTGAAGCAATTCGGCTTCAACCATAATTTCATTTCTTGGATTGGCACATGTATTAGTAATCATTGGATTGTTCCTTTGGTTAACGGTAGGCCAACTCCCTTCGTGAAAGCTTCTCGGGGGATAAGGAAAGTTTTTCCTCTCTCCTCCCTTCTTTATGTTCTATTGGATGAAGCACTTAATCAAAGATTAGAATGGGAACGACACTCATGAGAAATACTTGGGCTACACATTGCCAGAGGTGTTAAAAGAATCAACCACTATCAATTTGTTGATGATATCTTGTTGATGGTGTTGGGTATGTGTTATATTCTTTGCACCGACATATTTTTTTTCGAGCCGACATATTATCGCCGGGCCGACATATTTCCGGGACGACATATTTCCGAGACCACATGATATTAGGTGGTTTTCGGCACATGGTTTTTGCCGATGGTTTTCTATTTCCGGTTAAGGAATTAGGGATTTGGACTAATCCAGGTCATTGGGTTAGGGTTTTGGATGCCGCTGGCTCCTATATGTATATTGTATTGTAAACAATGTAACACAAGTGTATCAA
>ML795152.1:60385-76808 GCA_009831015.1 Picea engelmannii
AATAATCATACGAATACGTATTCAAGTTTATTTTTATATTACTAATAAATAAACACCGTCTAATTTAAAAATTAAAACACAAAATTGTAATTTAATATATTTATGTTTTTCAATATTATTTTCGTAAGTCGAGATTATGTATGGTCAATTATATAAATCTAATTTTAAATGAAATCATTATTTATGGTCATTTATATGAATCTAGTTTTAAATGAAACCATTTTCTTGTTATTGAGTCATACTTTGGTTACGATATTTCTGAAGTTTATTTATTATATTGGGAGAAGTTAGGTGTTTTTATGATTTGGATGAAGAAATTTTTTAACATTTGAGAAAAAAAAACATATATTTATAGTCAAGTGTATGAATCTAGTTTTAAATGAGACCATTTTCTTATTATGCAATCATACTTTGTTTATAATATTTCTCAAGTTTATTTATTATATTGGGAGAAGGTAAGTGTTTTTATGAAGAAATCTTTTAACATTTTAAAAATGACATAAATATATGGTCAAGCATATGAATCTAGTTTCGAATGAAACCATTTTTTTATTATTCAATCATACTTTGGCTATAATATTTCTAAAGTTTATTTATTATATTGGACTTTGGTTATGATATTTCTGAAGTTTATTTATTATATTGGGAGAAGGTAGGTGTTTTTATGATTTAGATGAAGAAACATTTTAAATAAAATTCTATATCATATTTTAATATAATGTTTTGATGTTAAAAAATTATTAAAAAAAAAGTCATATATTATGTTGAAATGTTAAAAAAATTATTAAAAAAGAGTTATTTATTATATGAATTAGTGGTAAGGGACAATATTTTTTAGATAGAAAGTGTGATTTAATTTTATATATGGTATTAAGGATAAATGTTATTAAAATGTATATGATTTCATTTAAAGTAGTTTTAGTAACGACTACAAAAACACTAGTTCTTTTGTGGATATTATTGAAGTTCAAACTGTCTTTTTGGTTATGGAGTAAGACCAAAAATTACTTATAAATTGGTTATGGAGTAAGACCAAAAATTACTTGTAAATTGGTTAAGAGCTAGTTTTCTTGAATTCAAGGAAACATGTTAATGACCCAAGACCTAGAGGCAGGAGCAAAAACCTACCTTTTATATATCATTAGTGGGTCATTTCAATTCACAAATACATCATTAGTGGGTTATTTCAATTCACAAATAACAAAGATGAATTAACCCATATTTATAGATAACAACTAATGATAACTGTGGTACTCAATACTAATTGACAACTAAATTATGATAAGTTTTACCACCTTCTAAAAAATCATAAATCAACAACAATAACTTCCTTAATTTTTTTTTTTTTGTTTCCATTAGGGTTGTGATCAACTTAGGTCGCCATCATAACCTGTGCTACCAAGATTTAGCTTCCACCAACTTCATTGAGCCAGACCAACTCTGTTCAGAATTGAAATTATGAAATGACCAGTGGTCTGGAAATATGAACTGAATAGTGATATTAGTGTATCAATATTCTACGACCAATTGGGATTGAGAGAAACCACCCACAATTTTGGGTTGAAATCCATAAGCGTGAGATAACGAGAAAAAAAAAGTATGGTAGACCATGTACAAGGAAGGAAGATCCAATATCGGAATATGCAAACCTAATACCATCCGCGGCCTCTTATTCCTAAAACAATAAAATAATTATTAAGTCTGGTTGGCTGGTAAAGTAAAGATAATTTAACATAGTTATGTTTTTCCAAAAAGAAAATTTCTCCATTATATTAGTATACTATAATTGTTTACATAACAAGAAGATCACATTAAATTTTATAAAATCACTATGCTGAAAGGCATTGAAAGAAACTCAAAAATAAAATCATATACCATAATCTCTGAAGTATAGAAACCCGGAAACTCAAAACATATAACTTCGCTATTGAATATAACAGAACATGGGAAAAAAACTGTGAAATCTCTTATGATTTTTAATATCTGATCACACTAAGAGAGGGTAATGTACTCTCTTTGGCCCTCAATGCCATTTTCCCAGCTGTAGTATGTGATCCTTCCTTCAGGTTCTATGAAGGATTTTCTGGATAGATGGTCTGCCTCTGAGTTGTGTATCCTGTAAATATGCTGAAAAATTAGATCTTGGAACTGATTTAGAAGCCCCTGTATTTTAGCCTTCCAACCCTCGATGGCGCAAACCTGTAGCTTTCCATTTTTGTTGAGCCAGTCGATTACCACCTTTGAGTCGCCAAGTATTTGTAATCTATTAAGATCAAGATGATTTGCAAGCTTCAAGGTTGCCCAAACACCCATTAGTTCGACTTTTGTGTTTGTCCCACGTCCACCATTCAGAGTCCATCTAAAAATCACAGAATCAAGTAATTTAATAAAACCTCTAGCTCCACAATGTTGCCCATCTGCGCTGGCCGCCCCGTCAAAACAGGCTACCGAATAGCCTTCCCGGTGTGTAAACTCACTGAGGCGAGATCTTTGAGGATTTTGTTTGCCTGTCTTCAACTGTAATGTGCTCATAATTCTGATGATCACCCGACTAACTGAAGGAACATTGTTTTCAAATATTGCTGCATTTCTTTCCAGCCATATAAACCAGCAAGCAAGGGCCGGGAGATAGGGAATATTACCTTTTTCTTTTTTCCAATATTGATAACATTCAATAACCGTCTCACCTTTCCAGAGAAAACTAAGATGTAGTAGAGATTTTAATCTATGCCAGACGGAGATATTGAAGTAGTAGGAGTTGAATAAGTGGTTTATGTCTTCGGTGGCACATCGACAAAGAGTGCATCATCCAGGGCCGTTCCAAGCTTTCCTCTATAGCACATCCCATGTGTGTATCTTCCCCTCTAATGTCAGCCATGTGAAGAGTTTTATCTTTAATTTAATTGACCATTTCCAAATACCTCGCCTCCATCTTGAAATTTTGTTGATACCCTATGTAGAAATATAGGCCATGTATACATTTTTGGAAGACAAATTTCCAGAATGGTCTCTACCAATCCACATTAACGTGTCATTTTCTTATCCAATGGAAATACCTGAATTCGTGAGTGAATTTATGTAGCGACCCCATTCAAACGACATCGAGTCTGATAGGTCCAAGTCGACCTGACTGTACCAAGTGGGAGAGAGACCAAATATTCCCTCAAAATTCCAAGCCTAACATAACGTCCCGATATTTTTTTGTTTTAAAACAGAAATCGACTCAGGAGAGAGAAAATAAAAGTCTTCCATCCCCATTATTCTATCAGTACCTATCGACACCTGTTAGCTGGATCCAGGATGCCAACAGAGCCAATGTGTAATTAGGTGGATGGATTTCAGTAGGCCCCTCCAAATCTTTGACACAGAAGTCAGATTGAAAGTATTGGATCCGTATCATATAATGAGCGAAGTAAATGCTAAGTATTTATCCAATATGACTTCATGACATATACCCTTACCCATAATAAGTCTCCATAACGTGTTTTCTGCTATTGACTTGCTAAAGAGAAAAATATTCCGGAATCCCCATCCACTATGACTCTTTGGTAAGGCCAGTGACATCCAACGACAAAGATGTAAGTGTGGAAGATCCTTATTTCCATGCCAAAGGAAGCTGTACATTAGGTTTTTAATCTTATTAAGAATAGAGCAGGGGATGATAGCCAGAGACTGCCAATAGTTTGGAATGATTTCCAGAGTGGACTTTACTAGTGTGAAACGTCCGCCAAGGGACAACCAATGATTGCAACAAAGATCGATTTTATTTTCCAGTTTAGAAAGAAGCTAGTTCCAATCAGATTTGTTGAGAGGGCTCGTAGACAGAAAAACACCGAGATATCTAAATCTCGTAGAGAGAGGAACAAAACTGTATGGGAGATAGTTTTTAAAGGGAGCTGAATCCGCCTCAGATAAAAAAACGTGAAGCACTGTGGACTTTCCTATATTGACTATCAAACCTGATGCCTTGCAAATTTTTTTTATAATGTACTCAATCTCTTTCCATTCATTTACAGAAGCGTTTGACATTAGTAAAATATCATCAACAAATAAAATGTGTATGATCTTTATCAGCCTAGAGACTTTGATACCTGTGAGCTTCCTGACTGAAAATTTATCTTTTAGAATCAAACTCATACCTTCAATGACCAAGATGAATAAGAGTTGAGACAGAGGGAAACCTTGTCGCAAACCAAGACCGCTCCTGAAGAAGTCAGTCGCTTCCCCATTAACAAGGATTTCAAAAGAAGAGGAGGAATCAAAGCTCATAATCCAGTTGGTGAAAGGAACACCAAAACCTATCTGCAACAATATCAACCGTAAAGTATCCCAGTCGATGCAGTCATGGGCCTTTTGTAAGTCAAGTTTCAGGATAATTGATTTGATATTCTTCTTTTTGATACTGTGGAGGCATTCAACAGCTGTGCCAATGGCATCTTGTATCTAACGACCCTTTAGGAAAGAATTTTTTTCTTTTGAGATATGTCTTGAAAGAATGGGCTTAATGCGATTTGCAATAATTTTTTATAAAACTTTGTATATAAGATTGCATAACGATATGGGTCTATAATAATCAAAAGATGCCAGTTAATTTGACTTCGGTATCAATGCTATAAAGGTAGAGTTTATCCCCGTGATGATTTTACCCAGAGTTCTTGTTTCCTCCACCATTTCTAGAAGATCAGTACCCACCAAATAAAAAAAAACTGTGAAGAACTCCATGGTCCATCCGTCTGGACCTGGACTCTTGTCCTTTTTAAAGGAAAACAAGACTTATTTTAATTCTTTCATGCTGGCAGGCCGAGAAAGATCAATAGATTTTATGTCATTGACCATGTGGGAATAAATTCCTACGAGTCTGCATTGATCCAGAGAGACATTCTGGTTTTGTCCTTTGAAGAAGTTGCTAAAATGTCTAACTGCCTCCGCTTTTATGTTTTGTTGGCCAGTATGTATTCCTCCAGATGAGTCGTTGATTTCCCAAATGTGTTTCCTGTTTCTTCTATAATTTGCATATTGGTGGAAAAATTTTGTATTCTGATCACCTCCCTTTATCCAAACCGCTCTGCTGCGTTGCCTCCAACATTCTTCTTTTGCCTTTAAAAAACTATTTCGTTCTTGTTCCATATCAATTAACAACTTTTCATTTTCTATTGATAATTCTCTTCTGACCCGAAGCACAAGAATATCATTAATATCCAATTCAAATTGTTTCAGTTTCTGAATATCCTCTTTGTTCTTTTCCATTATCCAATGCTTGGTTTCAACTTTTAGATCTTTTAGTTTCCAGAATATCATGCGCTGCTTACTATCTTCACGAACATACTTAGGATCCAACCATATCCTGTGTACGAAGGAAATATAATCTGAATCACTTAGCCATAGAGAGTTCAATTTAAAAGGGTATGGTCTATGAACCGACACACTTTATAACTACAATAGAATGGGTGCGTGATCAGAAATGTAGGGATATTCCACCCACGAGTGGTGTACACCAACCTCCTAGAGAAACTCCTCCGAAACATAGAACTTGTCCAAACGCTTTGTAACAATGCAAATACCTTGGTGACCATTTCTCCAGGTCGGAACCAAAGTGTCTGGTTGAACATCTACCAAATGATTTTGTTGAAAAAGAGACTTAAAATAATCGGATAGAGGTCCGGACATAGCCGTCCCACCCCATATTTCACTAGCTGAAACTGTGAAATTCAAATCACCTGCAATGATTAGATTTTTGTGAGAAAGAATACCACTTTCCTCCAGCGCATTCCAAAAATTCCTCCGCTCCTTGCAAGGTCCATAAGTGTTTAGAATGATAAAATTCCTTCCATTAGAAATGTCTTTACCTGTACATAGTATCCCACCAACAGAAAGATAAGGAAACGGTATAATTTTTTCAGGATCCCAAGCAATCATGAGACCCCCCGAAGTCCCAACTGCATTAATCGCGGATGAAACCCAAGATGGTTGGAGGCCAAACAAGAATGTTCTGGCCTTTTGTTCAGGGACCAAAGTTTCTGAAAAAACTATGATGTCTGGTCGAGTTTTGTCCATAAGTCTTCTCATCGAGGCCTTTTTTAGGGAGCCTCCCACCCCACGAATATTTAGGGATAATAATAGCATTATTGAGCCCTTGCTAGGGCTTTCACTTCTCTAAGTGCCCCATTTTCTTTTGTAGGAGAAACAAAATTTAATAACCGTGAGGGAGTGGGAGTGGCATTCTTTATGGCACTACGAGTCTTAATAGGAGAGTATTCGATCCCAAGACCACGATACCAGGCATATTCTTTTTCGGAAAACGTTCCCATCGGATAGGAAGTGTTGGCAGTACTATCTAAGGGGCAAGTATTTTGTTTAGAGTTACCAATATAAGCATGAAGCGGGATTGTGGAAGACTGGTCTTGCAAGTATAGTAAAAGTGAGTCCAAAACTTAATTTAGTGAATATTCTGAGCCTTCTGGTTCTTGGAACCCTGGAAGAGTAGGTGAATGCACTGTGAGGGGGATAGGAAGGTGGTCTGCAGGTGGACAAGGTTAACTGTCTACATGAGACAAAGAAGAATCAAGTGGGGAGGAAGAAATATTAACTCGTAACGGAACCCTAGAAGGAACAGGGGTGTCGGAACTTGTATGGAGAGGTTCCACATGCTCTTTTCCAATCACCTGATAAGTGACCGGATCCTCTGACAATGAAAAAACAGTTTTCCCCCCCATGGGACCCCACACAAACGAAGTGTTCTCCTTTAGCCATACCGAAGCATCTAAAACCTCTCGTTCTAAAAAGGTCAGAGAAGAAAATAAAGAGGGACAATGTGAGAGGAGCTTACCCGAATTTGAATCCTGAGGAACAAAAGAAATGGCCAATTCTGTTAGAGGGGCGAAGACTTCAGAGAAAATATTGTTTATTTCCGAAGAAGAAATATACGAAGGGTCATGTAGCTCCTCATCATCTGGATCATCGAGATCGTTCTAGCTATTGCAGTCTTTTCGTAAGTGGCCCGTTTTGTGACACCGACCACATCGAAAAGGGATGCTAAGAAAGTTGAGGCGCTGGGAGGTTTTCCTCCCCCGCCATTCTATCTCCAGGCGTTTCGACAAGCCTTGGTGGATATCAATTTCAACTAACACACAAGCCACCTTCCTGTAAGCATAATTTAAATTATTCACATCCATTGAGATAAAACCACCCATTACATTTCTTATTGCCATAAGCACTGTTTCATCCTAGATGTGTATGGGAAGGCCAGGAAGAAGCACCCATAAATGACGACATTGGAAGTAGTCACTTTCCGGGTTGAACGCTAACCTCCACTTATTTAACATAACACTACTTCCTCCCATATTCCATTTCTGTTCCAGTAACTTGTTCTGATCGTCAGGAGACTTTACAATGAAACCCAACCATCCCCTGCTTAGATAAAGTATCTCTGGAGTATATCCAAGGAGGGAAGACAACTGTGTTTGAACCCACTCCAATAAGGGTGTCTTGCATAGGTAATGGTAAGAAATTATGCCTATGACACCATAGAGGGCAAGGCGAGCCGCCTCTTCTAAATCAACATCTGAGGCCATCACCAGCTTACACTTGATTTTTACCGGTTTCCATAGCTTCCGAGAGGAACTGGGTTTTCTGGAGGAGTATGTAAAACCAATGTTTGAGCTCGTCTTCCCCTTATGTGCACTGTCGAAACCAGAAGTCTGTAAAAACTTTGAGTGGTTTTGCGGAGGAAAGGAGCATCTAGTGAGATTGTCTAAATGAGGGAGATGGAGGCTGGGCAAGTTGTTAATGGAAGTAGGTAGGTGAGAAGGTCCTTCTGGTAGAGAAGACTTTAAGGAGGGTTTAATGAAGTGTAGAGTGTCAATCTTTTCAAAGAGGCCAGACTGTTGCCACACCACCTCATCCACGGGTTTCATTAACTCAACAACTTGATGAATAGTGTCATCAGGTTATGGAGTAAATGCGGGACCGCACCACCTATGTTCCATTGTTTTTTAGTGCCAAGGTCCGCCTTTGAACGAGTAGCTAAAAAATTTGGACCATTTCTCGATTTGTGCATGTCATCTTTGTGCAGGGGCCATGCTAATATTCTCTGTATTGTATCCTTTGCAGATAGTCTAAAGTGGGTAGGTTATGTAGTGGACCATCTAACCAACATAAATTAATAAGTTATTTCATGAAACTTGTAGTCAAGTGCACGTGACAAAGAAATTTTGAGTTAAAGTACTAGTTCAAAGAAATGTATTACTTAATGATGCTCACATTAAGGTTAACTTAGATCAATTTTTTTTAAGTTAATTACCATGATTGTGTTGAATGGTGTTAGTTTTACAGCTTAGTAGGATTGGTATGATCTCATATATAAAGATAACATTTAAATTATCATATGTTTATTTAAAGAAATTAAAAAATTATATATGTATTAAAGAGGAGAAATATTTGATATGTATAATTAATAAGAGATAAAAAGATAGATCAATTTAGATATAAATAAAAATACTAGAATTTAGATATAAATAAAAATACTAGAGATATGATATTTACAAAAAAATATTGTTACGATACAAATGTAAATATCTTCAAAACTATATTTTTAGGTGTTCATATCTATAGAATTTTTGAGTTAAGATTGAGTTTTATTCAGTTGAGAGAGACCACAACCAACCTAGATCCATCATAAATGATTATGAGTTCCATTGAGTTGAGAGAAACCACAACCAACCTAGATCCATCATAAATGATCAAAGAATTTACTCATCAAGCGATCTGATCCATTTAGATAGATGTGTGGTTAACATGGATCTATGTTGGGTTTGTTATGTTTTGAAAATCAGGGGTCCAAACCATCTTAACCGTTATATATTAAGTAGCAAGAGGGATAAAAAAGAAATAGAGACCCAAGCCTCTTCGATGTTTATAACATTTTGGATTGACTTGGATTTACATTGATTCCTTTTCTTGATATGGTGAGTGCAAGTTGATGATGGTCTTTCATGACACATTAGTGGCAATGCAAATCTAGAAAAATAAACAATTATTTGATTTGGAGGGAAGAGTTGAGACACTTTAGTGACTAATTTGAAAATTTGGTTTTGTATGACTATATGAAAATCTAGTTTTTCTAGTAGTGGTATGCTCTTTTCTTGCTAAATAAAATGCATGTGTCCACATTAGTGCAACTATTTAGTATCTAAGCAATGAATCTTTTTAAACAAATTTGTACAATTACAAAGAACAATTTGTACTTGTACATCAATATTTTATTATTCATATTGGATCATTATATTATTTTTCATCTATATCGATGTTTTATGGATGAACCAATTAGAGGAATCAACTTGTAGAGCCATTTTAGTGGCTGGTCCCAATTTGAAAATTTGGGTCCAAAAAACCATCTGAAATATTTTAGAGCCATTTTGAGGCATAAAACGATACCTTTTTATGGTCCAAAAATTATTATGGAGCAAGTGGATATATTATACACACCAAGACCTTTCCAACAGTGCAAGAATCACCTCAATCAGAGTTTGTACGTGAAAGTTATGCCTCCTACAAGTTGACCTATTGTATTGATCACCATGGTGTGAGTGGATTCCATGTCAAACCCATTAGTTAAACATGTGGGGCTAGACACATAGTGCATCTTCCATAACATTCTAGAAGATCCATACCTGATCACTAATTGAAGGTTGAGGAAGTCAATACCCTAACCCTAGACAACTATCGAGCTATGTTAAATACTAGGCTTCTATGAGGAGAAGGGGTGATCTAGATGGATATTGGTGACCACCCACCTCTTCCAACTGGCTCACATACAACTTTCATCTTGGAAGTTTTTTTTTCCGATCTTTTTGGGTCCTAAAATTCCGGGGCCGTTTTGAGGCCCTAAACAATGTTTTTTGGCCCCCCCACAGTTACACTATCGACGAGGTCAGACTGTGACAACATAATGTGTAGTCCTCGGATAAAATTTTTCAAAAGGCTATTGTGCACCTAAAACGGATATTGTATGCAAAATTTTACGACCTTGGGAAGTTGATGTACCAACTTACCCCATCGGGGCCCACATAACTTTTGGCGCTTCATCTCCTAGGGTTAGGTTTTTGGATGTCTAAGGTTTTCTGTTTACTTATGGATGTTAAAAAGGCATGGAGGTCTCATTGTAATGTGCTCAGATGAATGCACATAGCTTCCACATCTCTTCTCATGGATTAGCTACCACCATTCGAGCAAGAATGTTTTCATTCTGCATTTTACAGTTTCAACAGATTTCTAATTTAATAAAAGTTAAGTTTCCCTATATCTTTGTTATTGTTCTCTATATATCTATGTTAATGTTATAGATTTGTGTTTCATTTTGTTCCGCTCATAAATCCAGATCAGTGGTATTAGAGCGGTCTACTCTTCATTTGTTTCTCTATGCATGTCCCCAATGAGGTCAGGGTATAATCTTTTGGTACCAGAACCAGTTGAGCCTTTGCAATATTGGCATCGCCGAACTTGATGACTACCCATGGGGGAAGAAAAGAGAGAGGATGGGGAATGTGATCCCTTTAAACCGTTCCTTGAGGAAGCCCTCTCATGAAAAAGGAATGAGATTATGGATAAATTTTCAGAAATCCTTCGATGGCTACCAACAGGTGACACATCTACCTCAAGAGGAGGCGCCGCCCCCTTCAAGGTATAGATCAATTTTGATATTCCTATATTTGAAGGTCAAATAGATGCAAATGATGTAGACAAATGGTTAAACCTTCTAGAAGAGTATTTTTCTTTCCACAGCTTTTCCAATAGAGAAAATATTACATTTGCGCTCCTCAAGGCCATCCCCCATGTCAAACATTGGTGGGAGACTTTCTGTGAGAAAAATGAAATAGAGGGATCTACATTATTTGTAGTTTCACCCACTTGGGGTTCCTTAAGGGATGCTATTAAGGAACAATACTATCCTGTTGGAAGTTATGATGACTTATATACAAGATGGACCACACTGTGGTAGGAAAGGGACCAAACAATGTCGTATTTAACCAATGTATTCCATACCTTGCACACCAAGTTGGGTACCAAAGACTCTGATTGAAATCTGATGCTCAAGTAGCGTGATGACTTGCATAGATACATCCAGACATAAATGGAGTTTTTGGACATTTCATCCTTGGGCGCAACCTATCAATATGCTGTCAAAATCGTGCAAAAGATTAAACATAAGACATGATAGTTTGGGTCTGCAAACCCCTCATAGTAGAACCAGGGAAAGGGTGACCCCAACCTGCAAAACAAAGGGTGGAGCAAGGATGGACAACCTCAAGAAAAATAGTGCAAAATGCAAACAAAGAAGGAAAATGGGAAGACAAAGAAAGACATTGGGAAATAGTGCGAGTTCCATAAGATCCCCTAGCATAATACCACTAAATACTTCTCAAAGAAGTCATTGGTGGCTGAGGTGAAATCCTCGAAATCCTATGTAGGCTCTGAATCTGAGTCAGAACCAGAAAAGGGAGATGAATCATTGATGCAGAACCCAGTGCCACCGTTTCTACCACCACCTAGGTCCATCCCGACGAACTTGATGAAACAGAAGAAGGTGAGTGCCTCTTTCATTCACAAATGTGGGTGAAGGGCACTCCGCTACACTTCATTGTTGATAGCGGTAGCTATAAGAAACTCATCTTAGCAGAGGTCGTCAAATGGTTGGATTCGTCGAAAACACCACACCCATAGTCTTGCACCATCGGATGGCTCTACCAAGGGAGATATCTCCGCGTCGGCCAACAATTTCTCCTGGCCTACGATGTCAAGCCCTTCAAAGATGAGGTATTATGTGATGTTTACCCCCTTGAAGTTTGTGTTCTTTTGGGCCAACCTTATTTATGGAAATTTCATGCTGTATATGAGTCTAGGTCTCATAGTGTTATTATTACTTTGGACAGCAAATCATATAGGATACCCGAGGTAGTCCCATCTACCACCATTTCCTTGATCTCTGCCAAGCAATGCAGGATGGTCATCTCTCAGATGAAGAAGTTTGTCTTCTTCATGATTCACACTCAAAGTGAGCGAAAGGTTGTAGCCACATCCATGGCCTCCGTGACATGTCTCTCCACCTAGAAAAAGAAAGTGGATAAGGTCGTGGAAGAATACAAAGAAATCTTCTCCTCACCCACTGAGGTACCTCTGCACTGTCAAGTGAAAGACTTAATCAAGTTGACCCCTAGTGCACCGCTACCCAATGGGCTAGTGTATTGCTGCTCTCTATTAGAAAATGAGGAAATCAAGCTCCAAATCCAAGAGCTTCTCGAAAAGGGGCATATCCACCCAAGCTCAGAACTTTGTGGAATCACAATCGTGCTTGTGTAGAAGAAAGATGGGTCCTGGCGAATCTACATTGATCACTAGGCTCTAAATAAAATCACAGTCAGGAACTGGTACCCAATTCCCTAAATTAACAATCTCCTTTACCAACTCAAGGGGGAAAAATACTTTAGTAAGATTTATTTGAAGTCTAGCTACCACCAGGTCCTAATAGAGTAGACATATGTATGGAAGACTACCTTAAGGTCTAAAGAAGGATTTTTGAATGGCTAGTCATGCCTTTTGGCTTGACAAATGGCCCAACAAATTTCATGAGGATGATGGAAAATATCTTGCAACCTTTCACCAATTCTTTTGTGGTGGTGTATTTGGATGACATCCTCATCTTCGAAAATAATTGGGCGAAATACTTGCAACTCATTCAACAGGTTCTACACACTTTGTGGCAACACAAGCTATATGGAAATTTGGAAAAATTCTCCTTCGGTATGAACATAGTCTAGTACCTAGGATACATTGTTGATGAGCAAGGGGTGCATGTCAATCCAACCAAGATCTAGGTCATTCGTGACTGGCCAACCCCGACCACATTCAATGATCTTTAGAGCTTCTTAGGCATTGCCAATTTCTATCACAGGTTCATGTTCAGATTCTCCCACATTGCATGGGCCCTTAGCCAAGTGACAAGGGACATAGGAAAGGAAAACTTCGTGTGGGGCCAGTCGCAACAGAAATAATTCGATGATTTGAATAAACACTTATGCTCAACCCTGGTGCTCTCATTACCTGACCTGCAAAAACCTTTTGAGATTGAGATAGATGCTTCAGACTATGTTGTGGGTGCAGTTGTCACTCAACATGGACGTCTCATGGCCTATCATAGTGAGATGTTATCAAATACTGTCTGTAAATACCCCACTTATGAAAAAGAAATGTACTCCATTTTACAAGCCCGCCATCAGTGGAGGAATTACATTCTCGGGAAGGAGACATTCATTCACATTGATCATAAGCCTCTACAGTTCATGCATACACAAGGACAATTGTAGAATGACCTACATAAGAAGTCGTCCACATAATTGCAATAGTTCCATATGAACATCAATTATAAGATAGGGAGAACCAACTGTGTCGCTGACTGCCTCAACCGATCTCTAGTTTCCACACTAACTATGGTGCTACACTCCTACAAACATGAGACCTCCGGATGGCCCCAAATCTATGAACGAGATCCTAACTTTGCCACTACCTACCAGATCCTAGGCACAAACACAACTGTCATTTATTTTCATTCACATGACGGGTTATTGTTCCATCTGGGCCATCTATGCATTCCATCATTTGAGAAAGTGAAGATGATTTGGGAATCTCACTACAGTCGGGTGGTAGGACACTTTGGCATAGAAAAGACAGTGGTAGGGTTGCAACAACATTTCTATTGGCTGAAACTCTGACAGGATGTCAACAAGTATATCAAGTCCTGCACGGCCTGCGCCATTGCCAAACCAACCATTAAGAAACAAGACATGTACACCCCTCTTCCTACTCCCGAAAGGACCTGGGAATCCATCTTGATGGATTGCATGTCGAGACTTCCTTCAACCAAGAAGGGAAATGATTGTGTTTTCATGGTTGTTGATCGATTTTCTAAGATGGAGATTCTGGTCGCCTACAAGAAGAGCATCATGACAACAGAGGCCATTTCCAAGGTCTTCTTAGAATGAGTGTGGGTATATTTTGGGATACCAGAAACCATTGTCTCTGGTTAGGACAACCTGTTCCTCAACACATTCTGGTCAAGCCTGTGGTCACGACTATACACCAAGCTCATAAAGTCCACGACCTTCCACCCCCAAATGAATGGCCAAACTAAGGTTGTCAACATGATGATCATGCATATCTTGCATGTGTACAATTCCAAGCATCCACACACATGGGATGAGAGCCTTCCCTATGTTTAACACAGTTACAACAGAGCCATACATAGCTCAACCAACCACAACCTCTTTTAGGTAGGGTTGGGATTTCAACCATTGGGTCCCATGGATGTTGCACTACCCCTTGCGTCCACACAGGAAGAATCATCCCATGAGCAAATTGAAGCCGACAAATCAACCTGGTTCATTGAACGAATTCAACACATCCGCAAATAGGTTTAGGATATTTTGAAGAAGTCCAATGCCAAGTACAAGCAGTGCCATGATCAACACCAGGTACCACACAAGTTTCAGGTGGGAGATAAAGTTTTGTTTCACTTGCATAAAGAACACCTTATAGGACCCCATCGGAAGCTTTGTCCACTTCGCTATGGAATTTACACCATCACCAAGGCCATGGGTGACAATGCTTTTGAGCTCAACATTCCCCCCTTCCTTGGCTTGCACCCAGTGTTTAATGTGGACCTCCTTCGACCATACTTTCCAACCTTATTGGACACCTCAGAGATAACATAATAGTTGACACCAACATAGCTCAACCCTGAATGCATGGAATATGCATCTAATGATCATATCGTGGACACATATGTCAAGGGCACTCTCCAACAGAAGCTTCAGCTCTATTGAGTTGTCAAAGCAGGGAAACTTCTGCACCAAGGCAAGTGGCTCACCCGAGGCCAAATTCAGCAGGAGTTTCCTCATTTGATGGGGGAACTCAATGCAATGGAGACCATTTCTTCCTAAGGAGGGAGGAACGATCTATGTGGATATCGATGGCCACCCACCTCTTCCATCTAACTCACATCAACTTTCATCTTGGCAGTTACAATTTTTATCTTAGTAATTTTTTTTTCTAGCTTTTTGGGTCTTGAAATTCTGGGGCCATTTTGAGGCACTAAACAATATTTTTTGGGCCCTCCATAGTCACACTATAGATGGAGTCAGAGTGTGAAAACATAATGTGTATTCCTCTGATAGACCTTTCGAACAGGATATCATGCGTCTAAAACGAAGATCGTATGCAAAAGTTACAACCCCGAGAAGTTGATGTACCAACTTACCCCATCGGGATCCACATGACTTTTGGCACTTCATCTCCTCGGGTTAGGTTTTTGGATTTCTAGGGTTTTCTGTTTACTTCTGGATGCTAAAAAGGCTTGGAGGCCTCATTGTAATGTGCTCAGAAAAATGCGCGTAGTCGCCACATCTCTTCTCAGGGATTAACTACCACCATTCGAGCAAGATTGTTATGATTTTGCATTTGACAATTTCAATAGATTTCTTATTTAATAGAAGTTGAGTTCCACTGTATCTTTGTTATTGTTCTTTGTATATCTGTATCAATGTTATAGATCTGTGGTTCATTTCGTTTTGCTCATAAATATGGATCAATGGGTTCCACTGTTTTGCATTGTATCTTGTTCCATAGCTGAGTAAAAGATTCGAGAGTGGTATTTTGTGAGCATAAAAGAGGAGGAGAGATTCTGTAGCAACCATATAGGTCACAATGTCAAAGGAAACTCCACAAAGAGTGCCTCTTTCTTTGTACTTGCATTTGAAGAAAAGAGAGGAGAGCAACCTCACCTTCTAGACGAGTTTTCTTCCGTATTGGGTTTCCTAGGTCACATATTGTGTTTATTTGTGGATGGTGTGTGAGTATTTATTTACGTTCTCTATTTTTTGCATTTCAGCTATTTCATAAATTTTAAGTAGAAAAAACAATAATTAAAGAATTTGATGTCTAAAGGAAATTAACCTTAAGAATAAACATTTCACTATTTTATTTGATCTATTGTGATGAAGTATCTAGTGGAATATCCATGACAGTTTACAGATCATTTTGAAAAAAAAATAATGTTAAATTTATATAGTTTAAATTAAGAATGTTAATATAACTATGAAATTATGAAGTTGAGCTTTGATGTAGGGTTTGAGGATCTTAACATAATCAAACAAATTTCTTATTTTAGTTTGTATATCTTATTCAATAATAATAATATTTTTTTTGTTTTATTTTATTTTATTTTAAATTGATAAGATAATAAAAAGTTAAAAAAAAAGAATTATCTGTATATTTTAAAATTCTAATATATTTCAAAATGATATTGTACGATAATAAAAATTAAAAAAAATGAATAACCTCTAAATTTTAATATATATATATATATATATATATA
>ML795152.1:82625-118965 GCA_009831015.1 Picea engelmannii
TGAAACATAAGAGGATCTAGAGGCATAACTCATTTGTGCCTTAGAATAAATAGAGAGACTCAAAGAAAATAATAGAAAGATGAAAAAGGAATTGAAAAAATATGAAGATGAGAAGGGTAATCATGGAAGGGAAATTACTTGTGATCAAAATGAAATCACAAAGCTCAAAAAAGAGAATATGTTATTGCAGGAGTAGTTGTCACAAAGCCTTGAAGAAAAATAAAAATTAATTAAGATGTAGAATGAGGTGTTGATTTATCTCTCTAAAAACCCTTGTTATCCTCTGATACCATGTTGAGATTCCCCTACCCTACCCAACAATTATCTCAAAATAAAATCACTTTATCTACTAAACTTACAACTGGGTAATCAACTAAACATGAAATGAAATAATAAACAAGGAAACCAAAATATCACACACAAGACACCAATATTTTCAGGTATAAACCCATGGAAAAACCTTGGAGGGAAAACCAATCCTAAGATTCTTTTATTAAGGTCAAATCAAGGCTCTCGTAATAGGGAAAATGACCCACTAAAAGAATATGCACAACAGAAAAATATGTAAATTCTTGTGATGTTGTACGACCATGTACCAACACACTTTTCTAGGTGTATGTGTCTTTCCTTCAACAAAACTGTGTACATGCACGACTGTCTCCACTGAGACCCATGTACTTATAGAAAATTCTGTACGATAGCTTCCGTATGGAACTACACTTTCCTCCAGCTTTTATCAGCTGAAACCCACATGTGGCTTCCTCTGCTCTCTCTTCTCATTGACCTATGTGACCTCTAGATTAAATTAATTCTCCATGTATCCAATATATTGAATCATATTCCTTCATGATCCAACCCTATTGTATCAACCCTTGGATGAAATCTCTTCACCCAACCAATGATATCTCCTCACTCTTGTGTAAGAATAAGTCCTTATTTGATTCTACACTCCCCACACTAGAAAAATTAATTATTTGCCAGGTCCAACTTTGATCTCTCATCAAGGTACCTGATCTCGACATCTCACCAAAGATCCCACCCTTGGGGAATCTCACCAAATGTCCCCACCTTGGTCTTTCACCAAGGTTCTCTATCAACCTTGATATCTCATCAAAGGTACCTACCTTGGTCTCTCACCAAGGGACTCTATGTCAAATCCCTCAACACAAGTGTATTCCTCCTTCAACCTATCCTTACTTTTATAATAATGAGTTATAATCTATTTCATATCTATAAAGTGATTGACGGCTGAGATTACTTCTCACACTCGCTTAAGATTTAGAAATTTGATAATTAATTTTATCACTTTCCTTAAATAACTCAATTAAATAAAAACACTTTTACTTTAATTATTCCTTTGAATAAAGTAATCTCAAGGATATAAGGATTTCAACGACTTCCACATGCTAGAAACATGTCAATTTGAAAGTACTTGTCCGATGCTACCACTAACATCAACACTCCCTCTTAGCGAGGAATTTACTTCTCCCACCTAGAGTTGGATCTATCTTCACTACCAGATCCACTACCATTCTTACTCTCCAATCCACCTGATTGGATGCTTCCTGTGACATAGAAGCTATCCCATGCCATCGCACTCTGACCTATCTTCGAAGACTCCTCTTTGATCATGCTCCTATAAGCCTCCTTATCTTGAGCATACTTCATGGCCATATCATACCATGAATCCTTTTTGATAGACTTGGAAGGCTACTCCTTCCCACATGAACCTGAAGGTTGACTCCCTCTGAGCTGCTCAACCTTCGAAGCCTCTCGCTCCCTGTTCTTTGTCATTGAAATTGATCCATGATCCAATATCCCCTTGGATCCTTTTACAAGATCTCATCCTAGGATAACGGTTCACCTGAGGAATACAAATCAAAAAATAGCCAAGCCCTACAAACCTCAAGATCAGTCCTTCGATTTTTGTTGGTTGAATTCTATCGCCCTTTCTTCCTCTTTACTCCTTTCCTAGAACCCTTCCCTACACACTTTTTTTCTCCGTCTATGAGTCACTGAATTGAATAGATTTGTCATCCTCTGATCTCTAGAAGAACATCCTTATTTACCCATCTGATATCCCCTTGAGTCGCTATCCTTTGTGGCTCAAGCAATTGAGAAAAAATTCATCTTTGCTCCAAAGTAGATGACTCAAGCACATGAGAAAAATTCCATCTCTACTTCTATGTTATCTCATGTGGATCATATATCTAGATGGAAGTCCTTCTCCACCTATCTAAGATCTTCTTGCTGACTGCTTGGCCTCCTACCATTGATCAACAAGACACCCAACAAAATTTCATGTTGAAACTACCTCTATACTATTCTTGTACAACCCTTTATGCGATTATCACCACTACAACCCACATATGTACGTTACTGTCACCACTGTGACCCATGTACACCTACCTACACCTACAAAAACTCTTGTTTTGCCTCAGTACTATTATTTCCCAGAAATTAGTCCTTTGATTTCTACTTTGTAGTTTATAGATCCGCTAAGATCTCTTACAAATATAACAAATCTATTGCAAAAGATAGTGGATTTGTTCTTAGTCCTTCAAGCACCCACCTTGACACTCCTGATCCCATATATCTACTCATGCAACCCTATATATGAACTCAATCTCTCCTTTGGTCACTCAGATCTCATATATTTGTTGTTGTGCATCCTAAGATAGGCTCCCTCTTAGAGCAACCTTGCTTTGATACCATGTCGATTTTCCTAGAATCAACCCTGGGTATTCTTTGATACCATGTTGATTAATGTCTCTAACAACCCTTGGTATCCTCTTATACCATGTTGATATTCCCCTACATAGCACCCGACAATTAGCTCAAAATAAAATCAGTTTATCTACTAAAAGCACAAATGAGTAATCAACTAAACATGCAACATAAGAATAACTAAGGATACAAAAATATCACACACAAGACACCAATATTTTTAGGTATAAACCCCTAGAAAAACCAGTCCTAAGATTATTTTATTAAGGTCAAATCAAGGCTCCCGTAATAAGGAAAATGGCCGACTAAGAGAATATACACTGCATACAAGCCTGGAAATTCCCATGTTGCTGTATGACCATGTACCATCATGCTTTTCAAGGTGTACACACCTTTCCTTCAATAAACCTGCATTCATACATGACTGTCTCTACTGAGACTCGCGTACATATACAAAAAATTCTGTATGGCAACTTCCCTATGGTGCTACACTTTCCTTTGGCTTCTATCAGCTAAAACCCACTTGCAACTTCCTCTGCTCTCTCTTTTTCTTGACATGTATGAACTCTAGATGAAAGTATTTCTCTACCTATCCAAGATATTGAAACACGATCCTTCGTGATCCAACCCTCTCTGTATCAACCCTTGGACGGAATATCTTCACCTAACTAGTGAGATCTCCTCACTCTTGTGTAAGAAAAAATCCTTCTTTTCTTCTACACTCCTCACAATAGAAAAATTCCTTTGTTAGGTACAAACTTGATATCATAATCTCACCAAAGATCCCACCCTTGGGGAATCTCACCAAAGGTCCCCACCTTGGTCTCTCACCAAGGTTCTGTCTCAACCTTGATATCTCATCAATGGTACCTACCTTGGTCTCTCACCAAAGGACTCTCTGTCAACCCCCTAAACACAAGTGTCTTCCTCCTTCATCCTGGCCTTGCTTTAATAATCATGAGTTATAATATATTTATAATCTCCAAAGTGATTTCCGGTTGAGATTACTTCTCACACTCACATAAGATTTAGAAGCATGCTAATTACTTTTATCAGTTTCCTTAAATAACTCAATTAACTAAAAAACACTTTTACTTTAATTATTCCTTTAACTAAAGTAATCTCAAGGATATAAGGATTTCAATGACTTACACATGCCAATGCATAAGTACCTATCCAATGCTACCACTAACATCAAAATGAAGAAGAATTAATAACAAATGAATTGATAGAAATACAACTAAAAGAGAAGGAACAACGTTGTGAGGAACTTGAAGAAAAAATTACGTCTCTAAGAAAAGAGATAGAAGAGATAGTCACCCAATTGAATACAAAATTAAAATTTGAAAATAGTACTGTAGTTCTGGATAGTATTCTCAGCTATCAAAGGTCACTATCTATCAGGACAGGTCTTGGTTATGACTACAATTAGAAAACCCTTGAAGAATATACAAGCTCTTAGTCACCAAAAAATAAAATTGAGGAGAATCCGGAAATCTATGCAAATGTTCTTAAAGATTCCAACAACTAAGAAATAAAATACATCCAACAAGACACTAATCCTTCACTCTAGGAATATAAGGACGAGTTTAGAAGAGCTGCTCCATCAAGAAGACCCTTCACAACCAGGTACCAAAATCGTTTTCTCGTCTATTGTTTTTCTTGCAAAAAAATTGGTCATAAGGAAATAGATTGCAGAAATTATGGAGGAAATAATTATATGAGAAATAGAAGTAGAAGTTATCACAATAATTACAAGGATATCAAGACTAGAGGCTGTCGTGGGACTATTGATATAAACTACAATCAATTTTCTCCCCTACATTACAATGTTGAATGTTAGAAATGCAATAACTATGGACACATAGAACTAGATTGTAGAAGCAACGTGAAATAATTTTCTAGACAAGGATACAAAAATGTACAGAAGAGAAAAAATGAAAAATAAGATAAGGAAAAATATGAACTAGCTTGGTATGTAAAAAACGAAGAAAAAAATGTCATCACCAAACAAAAGAAATATACTACACAATTTTAGAAGAGGAAACAACAACACGGAGAAAATACATCAATGCTAGTGCAGACTTCACTCCTAGCACAAAATGAATGCTCAAGTCACATGATCAGTGGACCAAGGCATGCAAAAGGTATGACCAGGAAAATGATTTCATGCATAGATGTTGTTGTTTCTCTTAATGTCAATTAGACCAAGGTAGAAAATCAACATCCTGAAAATATGTTTGATGAGAACTTGATGAAGAAGGTAGAAGAAGATAATAATTCAAAGGATAAGGATACAATTTTAAAAATAATGGGACATGTAAGAGAAGACTATGAAGCTAGCAATGAACTTTTTGTAAAGGAAAATGAACTAGTCTTAAATGACGTGAGAAGAATTTTGATAAGAGAAAGACGACAATGATTGCAACCAGTTTAAGTAATCACAAAAGAAGCTCCATGCTCCCAAATAATGTAAAGAAGATGAAACCCTTGATGAATCTGCTATGAGTTTTGGGAGAGATAAGAGACTAAAGGAATGCTGGAGTTTCTTGCAAAAATAGATTAGTGTTATCCCTCGAGATATTCCATGCTATCAATGGAATGATGTCGAGGAATCCTGAGAGCTAAGACTCCAAACAAGCCTTAAATCCATGCTTATAACAACATTAATCGTGCAAAAATGTGGGGTAAGTTTCTCTCTCTCTCTCTCTCTCTCTCTCTCTCTTACATAACTCTTGGCCCTCAAATAATACCATCCCATATATCAAAACATTCAACCTCAAGAGGCATTTTTCCATGAGTGTTTCAGATAATTTGATTTAAGAGTGGTGAGTGATGGATTTAGAAGAAATACATGATAAACATGTGAGTAAAATTTAAGGTGAAACTCTTACTTTATAAAAAGAACAACGTGTTGAGAAATTAAGAATTCAATAGTTCTAACAGATGTACCGGATCAAATCATGCATCAAACAATAAACATTTCCATACAATTAAATCCATGGACGTACTCTCTGCATATCATTAAATACATGAAAAAATGACAAGAAGTGGTCATACATTAAGAGGAAATCACTTCAGTACCATAAGCTATACAACACACAGTTACAATGAACATGTCATAAAACTTGCTTCTCGAGATTTTATTAATGGTGATCAGACACAAGAAGCCAAAAATGAGATGGTCGATTTACAGGAACACATGCACAAAAGAAGCACATAATGAAGCATAATACAAGAGATGAATCTCTTAAATCCTACAGCCTTAAAAATCTGTGTGTGTCTAAGGGGATCTTGATCAAACAACTCTAGTTATAAGATATTCCTAAATTCCCCAAAGTGTCGACCCAAAAAATGAGCTCCTTATGCTGATTTATAGATGCTTCTTCTTGAGAGGAAACCACTCTTCTGGTGCAATACTGCTTCTTGAAAATTAAAAATTCTTATCAGAATCTTGATACCATCTCTGGTATTCTAATCGCTTTTAGATTTCTGACCAAATTTTACCTAATTGCACTGGGTAAAAATAGACTTTTACCCCGAAAGATGACACATGTTGCTGGTGGATGGGGTGTGTTTTCCTTGTCTAATTGAGCCTTGATTTGGACCTTCTTAGTTGGCTCAATGGGACCCTTGTCTGTAGCGTTGAGCCCATTCAACCATGGAATGATTTAGGTCACTGACTGGTTGAAAGGCCTTCCAACATCTTCTTCTCAGACCCCACCATTCATTAGTGCATAGTATCAATGACCTGAGCCTTTAATTTCCTGCCTCAAACTATTGCTTGAGGCTGACCAATTGAGGCAACTACACGTTAGGGTATATTTCCAAATGCCCCTGTGCTAAGGTCGATCTAATGGTACTAGAGAGGGGCATTATTTTTCCTTGCACAATGATGAACACTCTCTCTCGACATCTATATCTAGGATGGATGGTTATGATCTCTCGGAGGGAGGGATAGTGTAGATGGATCATCGTTTGCAACATTCAACATCATCATAACCTATTATTAGAATCTTAACTATTTGCATATTAATTTTCTCTGTTCTCTTTTGTTTCCTTTTGTGGAAGATTGACATGTGTCTTCAGAGACCACTAGTAGGAGGGAATGAATTTCCATAATCGACATGATCTATTGAGATCCAGGGAATGCATGGTTGGGAACATATGAATAATGATTACTACCCTCTATGAGATGTAGGAGAGGATGTGATGATTGTTGACAATGTGGAGACATGAGGCCAATTTTCTTGTTATGTGCTGTACAATATCTAATTGACTTGTCAGGATTTCAGTGTATCCACCACCTACGTGAGATATTCTCCTTCATGCCTTTGTTCAAAACCCACGTCCCTTTTCCAATGGTTTGACACTATTTTGAAAACAAGGAAAAACACATGAAATTTGGATGACCTCATGCTGACATCACCATGGACCCATGGAAACGTGGTGGCTTCATATTGGTCCATGTAAGCACTAAAGTGTCTTCTGGGACTCAACCTATGTGTATTTTCATGAGGCATGGCATCCAGAGTCTTAGTGGGTTCCTCCTTGTACCAATGACGATATTTGATAGGTTGAAAAATATGCAGCATTGATGTGTCAGGATGCCATCAATGCTTTTGGTGTCTAGATGGACTGCTGGATTGGCTCTAGGTGGAATTGAGTGGTCAGATGTAAATGTGTTGATTTGGTAGATAAAACAACCTAGAAGAACCAAAATACCACTATCACAACACTAGGAAGTGGTTTTGTTATCCGTATTTCCACCATGCGACACCATCCATTCTTCAACACGTGGCTTTCGAAACCACCCTCGCACCCCAATTGCGTGCTACCTCCCTACATATTTCCTATGTGACATGCACCTTTAATCATCAATTAGGTTCACTTGTGACCATTATATGATTGGGCCCACACTTTCGCCAACACTTCCTCCTTAAGTCTTCGTCTCATGAATAAAATTTGTTTTTTGAAGGGGCTTAAGCCTGTTTAAAGCACGCTTAGCTCCTTTATGCTCTCGATAAGGGCCCAAGTGTCTAAATTTGAGCCTTGGGCCCTTAGGGCTTGATTTTATGATAATTCTTTTGGGGAAAATTGAGTGTATGATGACTTCTCTCGATCTATGAGCTCTATATACCTATCTTTAGCCTATGATTCTTCAATTTTGGCCTTGTTATCACCAAAACATTTCTCATATAAATACAAACAGTGGATGAAGAAAAAAACAACACAGATACAAAATACTTCCAACATTTACAGAATCAAATCTAGCAAGATGACCAAAACTATGCAGAAAACCCATAAAGTTGTGTGCACTTCCAAGAAAGTCAGTGTGCGCACATCCATGTGGGCCAAAACAAATCCAAACATGCAAAGTGTGTGTCTCGTGCGACTGTCCATGAAGAAACCCATATGGATGTGGAAGAAATGCATTTATGAATTTGGTTGGGCCTCAACCACTTCTAGGGTTATGTAATTCAAGACAAGACCCCAAGATCAACCCAAAATCTTGCCTTGGGATAACTAGAAAGATGGGATGTACCTCAACGGGTCCTCCCACTCACACTTGGAGCAAGTTATCAAATACATTATTATGATTCTATAAATAGAGGGACATTATATGGACAATAGAAGAAGTTCATAGAATTGTTATGCTGTCCAAATACTCTTGGAGAAGCCATTTTTTCTCTTAAGAATAGCTTCAGAAAGTATAGCATAGGGAAATATTTTCACCTCTTGAGAAGCTTTTCAATAGAGTTCTTCACCATTGTAATTAAAAATAGGAGAGCAATAAATCTACTTTGAGGGATTCAAGAGACCTCCCTAGGAGGAATATGGGATTCATAAATCCCATATTTCTCCTCTTGGTGTTCTCAATTTCAAATATCATTCTCTATTGGGTAACCATTCTTTGTGTTCAATTTCATGCATCTTTTATTAATGTTAGCTTAATTTAGCTTACATTGTTTGTGTTAGAAAAAATATGATCGCAGAGCAATAAAATAAAACAAATGTGGAAATAAAACACAGAAGATAAAAAATACAATAGAGACACATATATATGTGGTTCACCTAGTGTCTCCTCTCTCAGAATACAATATTCGCAATAATACACAGCCACAATAAAATTCCCGCATAATAGAGGGTTTCCTTCTAGGGAAAAAAACCCTAAAAATAACTTCTACCGTCATATCTGTGACCTTATAATGAACGGTCTAGATTGACTATGAAATTAAAATATTTTACAAGGCAATGTTTCCCCCCCTGGACCCCCCTGACGACAGTTGTGGGGGGAAAGCTGCCCCACACCCCCCCGTTAGGGAATGGGGTCCAAGCATGGCTGAAACAAACATCTGAATCAAGAAGATAATCAGGCTCCATAACCAACAATTTTTCAGTCCTATCTTGCTTTATTTCTTGTTTTCTAGTTTGTGGGTTCACTAACCTACTAACCATTATTCTGTATTGCTTTGTTGGCTTACTAAGGCAATAAAAGGGGTCTCTTTTTTCTCACCCTTTTGATCAAAATATCCAAATATATTGTCAACCATACTAGAGATAGGAATCCATATTCCTCCTCAAGTAGGCTATTGGAGTTTTTATTCTCACTTTCAGGTGTTTTCAGGGTCAAAACCGGCCTACGCTACCCTTCAGATACTGCAATTCAGCCATGTGTTGGATGAATTCATTTCAAATTTTTGGCCTACCATTTCTCTATGTGTGCATGAGTTTGAGCAGAACAAATGCACTGACCACGCGACTTTTTTACCGAAAAACTCGCACAGACTGCATGATTTTTAGGCCAAAACTCCCGCGGATCCGCACTTTGTAAAATACACATAAAGAAGACTTGGGGTTCATTCTTGCATAGATACTTAGACACACAAAGACATCTAGGGGGACTAAAAAGAACCATAACATATTTTATTTCCTTGGTTTCCACGTGGATGGCTTAAGTTTAACATTTTAATTTCAAACATTGAAAGCTTTCCTCTTACAAAACATCACATTAAAATCAGGACTAGAATACTATTTGGAAAATCTTGGAGTATGCTCTTTCGTCACACCCTTATTTGATGTTGGAAATTAGAAGAAGAGATTTATCAAAGAAACCTTCATCTCCCTTTAAAATCAATCATTTTAGGAGAGGCCAATACCTCTTAGTTTTCTCATTTTTTGCAACTAAATTAAATCATTTTAGGAGAGGCCAATACCTTTTAGTTTTCTTATTGAAACACAATCTAAACAGTTTGTAAGGGCCCACACATGCCCTTATGTGCATAATCTTAGGATAGTTTCGAATTTCTAGAGAGAAAAACCTAGGAAGTTTAGGGATTTTGTAAGGGCCTATACATGCCCACATGCCTACAATCTAGGATGGTTTCAAATCTTTCTTAGATTAAATAACATTCTAGGGAGATTAAAATCTCAAGAGTAAGGATTCACATGTCCACCATGCTAGTTACTTAGGGATTTTTCAAATTTTGAAAGGACTGTTTGTGCAACATAGTAAGTTAGAAATAAGCAAGATTTATAAGGGACCAACCGATGTCCACATGTTAAAACTTGGCTCAATAACTTATTAAAATTCATCACATACTTGAATGTTTTTTTAAATACTTGAAACCGTAGTATGCTCTTCTCCTCGCACCCATAAGCGATCTAGGAGAATCAAAAGGGATTCATTTGTTTGAAAAAATATTTTTCTCACACCACTCTTAATCAATGAGGTTGGCCCATGACTCCAACCTCACAACACACTTTGACATCCTAAAATAAACCATTAAAAACACATCTTTAACCTCCATAGGAGGAACACAAAAATAAAATTGTAGTCTAAGTTACGATTTTGGGGATAGGTATCCAAATAATTCCTCATCATCATATTTTCATCAAAACTTAGAAAGTTGTGAAATAGGGTACTAAAATCCTCCCAATCAAGTATTCCTACAACATAAGGTAGGGAGACACCTGTGAAGGATCAAAGGCCGAGGTCCAGTTGTTCTATGCATGCCTCCTTGGGTCACCCAACCCTTGGAACACATCCAACCTGTGACCGATTTTTGAGGTCAAAAATCTAAATTCCATGATTGATCGAGGTAAGTTAGTGGGAAACTCTATGTTGTATCTACCCAAGTGGTGGTTGTGGGCGGAGATTGCACCTTAATAAGATTTTTAATGACTGTTGGGAAATATCGCCAGTCCTTTCAATATACGCCCCTTTCACCCCTCATTATAACTGATTATTCAAACCTTCACTAGCTACTCTTCTAGTGGATTCATGCCCCACAATTGAGTTCTTTTGGAAGGCCCAATGATTTTTGAGAGGAAGGACGATGAATCTATTAGTACACGAGCATTTTGTTTTATTATTCCACGTGGATAAATAACCATTGACCATCTTACATTGTTACTTTTTTATGTATGATTACCATTGTTTGACTACATACAGTTGTCAAAAACATTGTTGAGATAGTCCACATTTACCGAAGCACTTGTTCATTTATTCTTCTCACTACCACTTGCACACATATACATATAGTCTAGAATCATAGGGGAATGACAACATCCCCGTTGTTCTATACATTTGAGAAATCTCCCTCCAATATTTGGAGGTGTTCCTAGTTTGGCTGACACATCATCATAACTATCACACACCAGTATGTGCCATGGTCCTCAGATCAACCTTGCTGGGCACCAATACCCAGAACAATCCACCCATCTAGTATCCCTTCCTCTTCAGTAATTGGATCTCAAACCATAAACCACCATGGAAGGACCACAAAATATATTATATATAACCCCACCTAGGACAAACTTGGGCCCACTCTCCTAGTTATATTGGTCATCCACCACTCATAAGGAGTAAGAAGAGAAACGACCACTTTTAACACCCATGGCATGGGGGAAATTCTTGTACAGATGGGGGCACTCATAGTTCCCACCAAAAATACAATCAAATCAAGCATAGATGTACCGCCCATACATGGACTAATCACCCTTTCCCATTTTGTGAGCTCTATGGTTACCCAGCCCATCAGTGCCCTGAACTCATTCCATAGCTAGTCCAAGTAAGTCGTTTGGCACGCATGCAACATAATAAACTTAGAAGTTATCCTTACACTACTTCAACTTTACCCGTCCCCCAGCATGTACCCATTACTCCATCAGGTGAGGTTCCATGCACCTCGACATCATTTGTTACCCCTCTCATGGATAACATCCCCTCACACCCAATCTACCTCAGGACTGAGGCTCAACCATGTAGACTTGGGGGCACCCGTTCCGCCTCTACTACCAAAATGTATACTAGAGCCTATCCTTGTCAGGAAAATGGAAGTTTATACCCACACCCATCACATGACATCACCCTTGATTGGGATCAACTTATCCAAGCACGACTGCCATCTTCTACCCCATTTCAAATATGGGTCATCGTTAAAAACTGTATAGTTTGTCGGTGTATAATAAATGATGATGGGGCATCCTCATGTATTATGTCCTCACCATCTTGGACACAACTAGGCTCCCCTACTCTTATCTCATCAATGATTGAATTAATAGCCTTTGATGGTAGACTCTGTTCCCCCTTAGGAATCTTACCTAATCTCCCCATTGAGTTAGGTGGTAAGACAATTTTGATCAATGTTTCTGTCATGGATGGTATGATGGATAAAATATTATCCTGGGCCATGATTTCATATATTCCATGAGTGTTGTGGTGTCTTCACTCTTTTGAGTCCTGATATTCCCACATGAGGGATGAATCATCATAATCGATCAACTCTCCTACACTCATCCCCCCCCCACATGATTCTCAAAATAATATCTCACATCATGTTTCTCACATTGAGTCTATGCCCTATGTGTCCATTGCCACTAGTCATGCAACATACACTCCTCTTAAAAATAAACCCATGAATCTAGAACCACCTGCTCACCACTTGGGATTGGAGGCTAGGCATATTCATTCACCCTTGGGGAAATCCATGCATGTTTCTTCCCCCAATCCAAAAATAAACCATGAAATATTTGTTACGAGGAAAATCTCTCTATGGCTAGGGTGAACCACAACAGACGGAAATGACTGCAGAAATCAACTCTATCCCAACAATATGCTATAAAAACCAATGTGCAAGGGAGATAACAAAGAGGCCTACCTCGTCTAGATGTTCAATGATGTCCACCGTTGAGCACTTTGACCCAAAGCTATATATACCCGCAACAAGTTCTTAACAAACAAGAAAAAACAAGCATATGGTGGCAATATAAAAGGTTAGCACATTAGATAGCATAATTGATCAATATACATAACAATTATTCCCATGGATAATAATTCATATATTTGCAAGACATCAATTGGACGGAAAGAGAGTATTTCTATTAATAAATGATCAGCAGAAGTGAAAATATTATAGACTTCCATGTCGGCAAGGTTCAGAACCAAGAAACTAAGTTCCTTCTAGCTGGGCCTCCACCACTTCAATCCTCCACTAAAGGAAAGCTCATAGAAGGGAGACAATGGGGTTCTCCATCAATAGGGGAAGAGCTTGGGGGATGAACACTATGTTCAGACTTAAAGGACAAAGGGATGTAGACTCAATATGAAGTAAATAATTTCTCCAGAGTAACTTTTCTCTCAAAGTTGAATTCCTTCTCGTTTTCCATAGCTAGGACTTAGCCTCTTTATAGCCTTCAAAATGCAACAGAAGGGCCGAGTCAAAACATTTCTAGTATATGGAAGGCCAAGGATCAGAGATTTCTTGTCGTGACATGGAAACCCAACATTTAATTTTGATTTTTTGTCACAAATCCTGATGTATGCGGCCTATAGTGGATCTGCCTACATATACACTTGCTGTATAAGGTGCAAGATGCGTACAAGTGGAAAAATTTGTATTTTTGTCTCTGGATTATATCAACAGGGAAAGTAAGTCTACATAGGGAAACATAATAAGGCCCTCTCTGCAAGATTGCATAGGGTGAGGCAAATCTTTCTCTAACAGATGCCCTCTAATGTGTGAGGTCAGAGGAGTATCTGCGATGGACGAAATACATTATAAATAACCCAGAAGTGGAGTGGTAGAGAACCAACTAGACGAACTCAGTTGCTCATTACATTCTGCACTGACTTTTCATACATGGATACCAAAAATACACTGTAGATCCATGTGAAAATATACCAAACAAGTGTTCGTAGTCATGAATAGGCAAATACAAATGCGGTTAGATGTCAGTAGCTGTCATAGTCACGAACAAGGCCTAGTAGAACTAGTCTCAAAATCAATTTGAAGATATCTATATACCATGAAGTACAATCTGATCTCCTGTAATCACTGAAGTCATATAGGTACTGGTCCAATGAAAAGGAAGTAACAACTCTGGAAAGATGCAACCACATAGTGATGTCTTCAAGTCTTCTACACAATCCGCCAAAGGTGCAAGTCTACATCATGTGAATAAAGGAGTTGAGGTCGAAAACAATGAGACATAGTTTGATTATCGGTCATTGATGTATACCATTAACAAATGCGAGACAACCTACCGATAATGAAAGTAGGTATTATTGCACTGAGTGAATTCTTACAAGTGTGAATAAAGGAGTCAGGGTCGAACACCTGAAGAATCGATCGATCACGAGACATTGATGTATTCCCAACTGTCGATGGTGAGAGAGCTTGCCACTGATGATTGCAAGCCTCAAGGTACTCGTAAGACTCTAGATCCTGTTTCTAGAATAAATGATCTGAAGTTGATGGAAAGAGATCTGCTAAAAGGAGAGAATTAAGGCATGTCTCATCAATCAACATGAGGTATAAAGCAGGAGCTTCATGATTTGGTGGAAATTGGATGAAGAACATGTTCATGAACCAATGACCCTGTGCGTTTTTTGCGTGTGCCAAGTGCAAGCGGTACATGAAAAAGATCCTCTGAATAACAACCAATGATGAAAACTACTGGCAAAGGTGACGAAACCACCAATAAGGCTAATGGCCTCCAAGTCACTACACGAATCCCAATGTGTGAATAGATTTCTTGCTGTCGAACACAAGGGAAACCACCCAGTCAACGACCGATGATGAAATGTTGATTGCTGGGTTCAAGGTTACCTACCAATGATGAAAGTAGGGCCAGGGTGCATGATAGGACTACATTATCATGTGATTCTGAGACAAACTGAGGGTATGAACGACATGAAAAGTCAAGAGTTCTGAGGAGTGGTCGACAGAGGTTGATAGACTTCCTTTGAACAAGAGCATGAGACATATGGAGGACTCAGGCATCATAGAGCCAATGATGAAACCACGAGATGCAGGGGGCATCAATGAAATTCTCTATAGGGACTGGAAGAGTAACCAGTTGGTAGAGAAGACTCTGTAATGAGCTCAAATTCCTAAGGCCATGATAATACCAAAATTATGATGATGAATGGACTCAATAACTTTGTGCTCTGTTCAAAGGCAACACGTTTGCTACTGATACAAGATAATATTCCATTTCCACCCATCTTTTTTTGTTTTTTCATAGACAAATGAATGCTATGATATAGAGGAGGAAATGAGTGTCACAAGTAAGAAAAAGTACTAGTTCCAATAGTGGAACATACCTATGCTCAATGCAGGGAAGTGCATGCGGGATATGGACACTCGGGAGAATGTTCCCTCCTAGGTATAGGGTGTCAAATTGCGAAGGATATAAACAAGGCTCTACTTGGTGGAGGATGCAAAACTGCTGAGGCAAACGGTTTATAACGCAAAGCGAGAACTAGCTATAGGCTCAATACTGCAAGCAAGGGCATGGGATGCAATCACAACTTAACACCAAAAAATGTCCTTTTTTATGTCTTTTAGTCTACTTGGTGTAAAAAAGGGATAAACTTGTGCCAAATAGACATCTTTTAAAAACCAATTTTACGAGTGTGAAAGAGACAAGTTCACTCGGAAATATTTTCACTTTTTGATAACGAGTTAGAAAAGAGCTTAACTAAGACTCATGACCTTTCAAGTCCAATTTAACGAGTGTGAAAGGGACAAATCACTCGACAATCTTTTCACTTGTTGGCCCTTGACCAAGTTTTGTGGAGACATTGGTCTTGTTTGACCACTTTTGGGACTTCTATAGGCTGGTCGAATATGGAGTGCCCAGACAGAGCGAAGATCGCAGGATATCATTGGTTTTGTGGGCTTGTGGACCCAACAAATGGTTTTAGGGTTTATATAATGAGTATGGGGTGTCGGCCCATGGGTTTACCCATGTTTAGGCCTCTTTGTAAATGTATAAATAAGTAGCTAAGTGATGTGAGAAGTAGATCTGGTATTGGCTATGTGCATAGCATGTTTGGCTTAGTGCAAGGGATTGTAAGTTGCTTTGTGTGATCTGTTTGTGTAAAGTAAGGCTTTGTGCTATTAAGGATTTGGCTCTATGCCTTGAATTGATTTTGAGGAAGGTGGATCTAGTGCGTTGTGTACAGATCACCTGTCCACTGCGGAGCTGGGATCTGTGGCTTTGTGCACAGGAGTAGATGAATGCAATAAGCTTGAAGACTAATAAAGAAGAAGAAGAAGAAGCTGGTGGACATAGTGCCACACTGGGGTGAACCACGTATATCCAGTGTTGATGTTATTTGTGCGATGTTGATTATGTGGTTATTTTCTTAGTGCTGTTGATGTTATGTATAATGAATGCATCTAATGTTGTATCTCAGTGCTTAATGATGTGAATGAATTACATATTTGAGCTAATTCTGTGTGCTAAGTGATTGGAAGTGTTAGATCTTGATTATTACTATTCTGCTTTGTAATAAGGGTTAAATCTGCGATGTAAATGAGGATCATAATCTAATGAATATTGTTGGATAAGTGCTCTGTTAAGTATTGTAATCATAGATCTGTGTCCCAACTTGGTTGTACACACTTAAGTCCTACAACCCCCCTGCCTCTACCTCGGGTGAGACTTCATCTGCTTCACAGGTGCTGTCGAAAGGGGTGGTAGTTAGGGTTTTTTTAGTTCACTATTGAAGCGTTGAACCCTGGGTTTGCCCCTATGCCAACAAATGGTTCCGTTGTCGGGACCTGAAACTGTGACTGCTGGGAATTGAAGAAAAGAGAAAGATCTATGCGTATATCTGTTACTGTATTGCAGAATATTCTACTTAACTTGCGAAGCTCTGTGCTAAGAAAGAAACTAGATCTGAAAGAAGGAGGTAATATATTAAAGCTTTGTGCTCTGGTAAAGGTAAGATAAGTGGAAAATTTTGCTTCCAAAGTATGAATCTAGGTATGTTTGATAGATTTTGTTCTATCCTAAATGTTAGGGCACAGTTAGAAGAAAGAGTTGATCGGAATAAATTTGATAGAAATAGAGAAAAATATGTTATTCCTGTGCATAGAAAGAATTTTTGGACTAATAAGTGGATGCAGGAACCTAGAAATAATTTTTGCAGATATCAGTTACAACAATGTGATCCCAGTATGCAGAATAAGAGAGGCTGGGGCTCATTTAAAAGAAAGGGAGGATTGACACTGTGTTATAATTGCAAAAGATTGGGACATCTTGCTAAGGAATGCCCTGGTATAGGTCCTATTTGTCTTTTTTGCAAAGCCATTGGTCATGAGGTTGAGGATTGTCCAAGAATGATTGCTAAAGTTGAAAATATGAAAACGAGACAAGAAAACTATAAAGAAGGTCAAGAGACTGAGAATCATATAGAAAAAGTGTCAGAGACTATGTTAATACAATTAAAAGAAGAAATGGATGATCACAGAGACATCAGTTTACCAAAGATCCTGAAAGAAAAACAATGCATAGATACAAGGATAGAAGACTATGACATAGAATGTGTGTTAGATGAAGAAACACATGTGAATATTATGCCATAAAGCACTTGGGAAATTTTGGGAAAGCCTGCTATGATACCTTCATTGGGAAGGATAGGATTTTTTAAAGGGAAGATGATAACCCTATGTGGAAGAGTTACTAATATACCTATGATTTTTCATGAAACGTCAATAAAAGAGGACTTTGAAGTTATTCGGTTTGTTGAGAACAACACCCATTTCCCTCTTTTATTAGGAAAGAATTGGATTGAGAAGGATCAGATTAGAAGGCAAGCAGAGGAGGAAGCTATAGAAAAGAAAAAGAAAGAACTAAGGGATTTCATAGCTCAAAGAATAGATCGACTGATAGAAGAACAAGAGGTTGAGTCGAAGCAGTAGAATGAAAGAGAAGTAGGTGTCAACTTTGAAAGAGTGCAAGAAGGTTTAAATGACCTATCCATGCAAGAAGAAAGTATGTCTACCCAGGACCTAGTAAGAAAAGAGGTATTACCTTTGAACCCTTGGAAAGAACATCAACAACACGAAGTCACTATGCTAAGAAGATATAAGAATAAGAATGGACAGAGGAATCTAGAGACTCAGATCATAGGAAAAAAGGCAAGGAAGCTCAGTAATAAGAAATCCAAGTTAGAAAAACTATGGGAAATTCTAGAAAAGACTTTGCAGGAGACAGATTTGCAGAACTTGAACCTCACCAGAATAGTAGAAAAATGCAGAATGGGACTTCACCATGACGAAGCCATATGGCCATTAGAATGACGCTTTGGAATGGCTAGAAACATAGTTATTGCTGGAAAGATTGCCATTGGACCTTTGAGACCGTGCCATAACGGACATATTCGTATTGATTGAGACATTCCTACCCATTGGAGGAATCTGTTATGACGTTTCTTATTTGACATGTCAGACATTGCATCGGGACCACTTTTTGCAAATTGATATATCTGAGATAACATAGAATCAATTGCATATCGCACTGAGATTTCTAGACCTCACAACCTATTTGAGTATCTTGCTTGTCCATTTGCCTAGCCGATTTATTTAATTACAAAAGTGAATGTCAGGAGAACATAGCACATTAGAAAATTCAGTGGAAGAGATACTTGTATACCTCATAACTGAGAGATTCATGTCTGTGGAAATACAGGCATCGTCGACTGGTAGATTGCAAGCATCCCCATTGACTGGATGACATTATGGCCGCACTGTTGAGAAACTAAGCAAGCGAAGCAGATCCCGTCAGTATTTCTGGACTACATCCTGCCTCTGGCTAGTGCGATTAACTGTGACAACATCCCACGGGATTTTGAGTACACGCTAATCACTACGTACATCCTGAAGGGGATACGCGTAGTTGAACCTTAGTTAGGACACATCCCAACACTGAATAAAAACGACTTCAACCTCAGATACAGGAAGAACTATGTGATGCTCACACTGCATATGTATTTGATGAAGACAACTATGAAGAAGCTGCACATAGTCTCCCAGCCATGGATAAAGGAGCTCGTGCAATAAACAATCTTGAATGTAATGAAGATCCCCTGCTTTGATTGACATCAAGAGGTTAATGCTTGCGTTAAACTCCTCCTATCATGCTACCATGGAGGGTATCTGTGGCTTGATAGGTGCATCACTGTGGATCTGACGGTGATCCAAATCATCACAGGACTGAGCATGCAGGGACTAGACCCTCACTAGTTCTACCCAGGGAAGACTTCACATTGCTCCCTGACACAACGCATAAAGGAAGACTATGGAGATGTATAGAAGGGAAAGCAAGGATACAAGGTATCTCCATCCAGGATGGCGCAGTGTGCCTATCTTGTCAGATTATAGATGGTAATCTCATCCGAAAGAACCGTCCGATGCAGGTCATTGGATTTGTAGTAGACATCGCAAGGAAGTGCATAGAAGTCATGTAAATGAACTAGGCAAGTTACCTCGTCAATGAGCTGGAGAAGGACTGCCACAAAGTGAAAGAACAAGAATATGAGTTTCTTTTTAGTTGGCTACTGATATTGATCGCATTTGTCACTTGGAAAATATCGAAAGGAGCAACCTTCCCAGAAGTTGAGCCATCGGAGTCATTGGCTGCAAGGTTCTCCACCTTTTGGTATACAAGTGATATGGCAAAGAAGAGGCAATCGAATGTGGTGTTCCATGCTTACCACCTACAACTGAAGCACGCCATTAAATCATTTCCATGAATGACCTTGAACACTTTGCATCAGTACAGGCCTCTAGCAAAGTTCCACATAGATCGACACTTTATCTACATCACTTCGTGCAGAGATGAAAGTAAGGAGGAGCCATAGTCCTATTACAAGCTGACCGACGAAGAGATGGAGGAGATCACCAAAGAATGGCCAGTAGAGTTCCTCGTACAGATGGAAGATGAAAAGCTCTTCGACCCCAATATCATAGGTAGTCCATTAGTCACCCGGGTTGAACATGATGGACAGGCTAGTGAGAAGAAAAAGAAGAAAAAGGAGGAAGTCCAAAACATAGAAACTGATGGGGAGGATAACGCATCAGAGGAAAGTAGGCCAAACTTACCTGTAGGAGGAGGAGGAGACAAAGTGAACCAAGAAGAAGGAGGGAAAGAAGGAGACAAGTAAGACAAAGGAGAAGTTACACCATAGAAGGATCCCCCTACGGAGGCTGAAACATCGAAGAAAAGGAAGGTTTCCCACAGAAACCCTCAACACAAAAGAATACCCAAGACAATAATCCTTAGTCGAATAATGTGCTCACAGTGGACGATGTCGATCTCATCATCACAGTCGTGGAGGACACCTCAGAGGATATCCTGTAGAGATATGAAGCAAAGCAAGAAACACTGTATGACAAAATAGATAAGGAGGTCAAGGACATACAACAAGCTATCCATTTGAGTCATGCAGTACCTACTGTGCCTTCTTCAATGGAAATTGCAGAATTGGGGGATGATCCCACCCAATTATGAATATTAGCAGATGCAACAGAGGATCAACTTCATTGAGTCCAATAAGAAATGGATAAGGCTACAAAATCCGTGAAGCAAGAAAATGAGGAGGTCTTAGAGAAACTTCGAGTTGTGCAGTAGGATAAAGATGAAATCAGGGCGATGTTCGAGGAGAACAAAGCGAAGATGCAGAAAGAAAAAGACTAGCTGCTCACAGAGTATATTGTGGTCAAAGAGGCATTGACTAAAGCACTTCACTCTGTGTCGGGTTTGACACAGGAGGAACCAGAGCCAACTGAGATGCAAGTGGGGAAGCTCACCAAATCCATTCAACAACTTCAAGCAAGAGTAATGGAGCTAGAAATCCAAGCAGTGATGAGCACTCCGCAAGAAGTGCACGATCAGAGGGAAGAAGTTTCCAGGAATGCAATAGAAAGAATCAGGGCACTCGCCTTAGAGTGTAAGAAACTAAGTAATCAGAGTGCGCAGACCTATGAGCACCTTGCAGAAGACCCAGAGCTAAAGAAACTGGAAGCACAACTCCAGGAGGAGAAGCAACAGGTAACTACCGTGTAGGTGCAGATGAAGCTGCTTACTGCAATTGATAAAATGAAGCGATCATAGGAACAATGCGCAGTAAAACAATAGGTCACTACCATCCAGAGAAAATTCATGGAGGTGACACAGAGACTCCATCCAGTGCAGGACGAAGCCTGCATACTTTTTGAAGAGATTGAAGGCCAAGGCTCGCATCTAGACAAAGTAGTTGCAACGGTAGAACAAAGCCTGGAAGGGACTGTTACAGAGCAAGAGATTTAGGAGTTCAACGAGAAATAGGTTTTAGCAAATCAACAAGTCAAGGAAGCTCGAGCTAGGCTCGAGGCCTTCGAAGCAGGGTTGCCTAGATCTGAGTGACTCAGGATGAGTCATAGGTGAGTGTTGGGGGTCTGTTGGCCCTTGACCAAGTTTTGTGGAAACATTGGTCGTGTTTGACCACTTTTGGTACTTCAAAAGGGTAGTCGAAGATGGAGCGCCCAGATGGAGCGGAGATCATGGGATCTCACTGGTTTTGTGGGCTTGTGGACCCAACAAAGGATTTTAGGGTTTATGTAACGGGTATGGGATGTCGGCCCATGGGTTTACCCATGTTTAGTCCTATTTGCGAATGTATAAATAAGTATCTAAGTGATGTGAGAAGTAGATCTAGTATTGGGTATGTGCATAGCGTGTTTCACTTAGTGCAAGGGATTGTAAGTTTCTTTGTGCGATCTAGTTGTGTAAAGTAAGGCTTTGTGCTATTAAGGAGTTGTCTTTGTGCCTTGACCTGATTTTGAGGAAGGTGGATCTAGTGCATTGTGCACAAATCACCTATCCACTATGGAGTTGGGCTCTATGGATTTGTGCACAAGAGTAGATGAATGTAAGAAGCTTGAAGACTAATCAAGAAGAAGAAGAAGAAGAAGTTGGTGGACGTAGCTCCACACTGGGGTGAACCACGTATATCTTGTGTTGATGTGATTTGTGCGATGTTGTTTATGTGGTTATTTCCTTAGTGTTGTTGATGTTATGTATAATGAATCCATCTAATGTTGTATCTTAGTGCTTAATGATGTGAATGAATGATAGATCTGAGCTAATGTTGTGTGCTAAGTGATTGGAAGTGTTAGATCTTGATTATTATTGCGCTACTCTGTAATAAGGGTTAAATATGCAATGTAAATGAGCATCATAATCTAATGCATATTTTTGGCTAAGTTCTCTATTAAGTATTGTAATCACATATCTGTGTCCCAACTTGGTTGTATACACTTGAGTCCTACAACCCCCCCTGCCTCTACATCGGGTGAGACTTCATCTGCTTCGCAGGTGTTGCCGAAAGGGCTAGTAGTTAGGGTTTTGTTGGTGCATTGTTGAAGCATTGAACCCTGGGCCTACTCCTGTGCCAACATAGATTTTTAGAGACGGGCTGGAAAAGAGCTTAAATTAAACTTGTGACCTTTAAATTCTAATTTAATGAGTGTGAAAAGGACAAATCACTTGACAATCTTTTCTCTTTTTGAACGAGTCAGAAAAGAGATCAACTTGGACTCATGGATGCTATTCTAACTAGGATGTAATGGGGGAGGCAAAGGTTCCCATGCATGGCTTCTGTGAAAGGCCAACAACTTATGAAGATATGACAAAAGCTTGGGAAAACCCAAATCTTTCCAAGTCGAGGAGGATAAAATACTTGTAGAGGTTACCTTATATACAATATATTGAAGAATGCCCCTTATCTGGAAGGGTGTAGAAGAAGGAAGTCGAGGCTCTACAAGATTATTCCAATTAAAGGAAACCACCCTAGGACTTGGAGGGAGCATACTCGAAGAGAGTGGAATGCTCCCTAGTGAAGAAGGTACAAAACTAGAAATGCTAAGGACATGGTCGAAAGACGCATCACCCTTCAAAAGAAGAGTGGGATTTAACAAAGATTGCAAAGGCAATGTCACTTCCTTAGGCTTGTCACTCTCCAAGAGAAGAGTGGGATTGATCAAATATTGAATCGGAATGACCATTGCTTCAACTATTGTTTGAATATGATGTGAGACAACAAGGTAAAGAGATGCATCACCACCCAAAATAGGAGTGGTGTCGGTCAAATATTGCATCGACACAACTGCTGGTTGAATAGGATGTGAGACAACAAGGTCAAGGGATGCATCAACCCCTAAAGGAAGAGGGGTGTCAGCCGAAGATTGCATTGGCATGACTTCTATATCAACCAAAGAAGGTTGGGAATCCAAAGACGACTTGAAACCTGAAGGGCCCCTAGGAAAGGACCACGCTTCTTGTACCACAACAGTAGCAGGGCACAAATGAGTAAGGTTGTCTCCTTTGTAAAGTCTACAAAGGAACTTGGGCTTACATCTTACATGTCTAGGCTTCTCAATCGTATGAATGCCCCCAGCATGACTTACATAGGCTAGTAGTAAATATCCAACATGACTGGAAGAGGTTGGTGATGTATGTGCAGTGTGACTAGAAATGACTAGATTTGTGCCCCCAACATGACTTGCAGTGGCTGGTTGTTGGTCTTCAACGTGACTAGCAGAGGTTGTCAACCAATCTTCAACATGACTAATAGAGGTTGGTGATATAATTCTAGTATGTGGCTGACCCTCACAAGACGCAGTCGAGGAAGGTAGGATCCAAGAATCACTAAAATAGGAAGTGTGGAAAGGAATGGACCGTCGTATCGAAACGGGCCTACTGGACATGGCGTAAACATGGTGACTCTATGCCAGGAAGTTGAAAGTACCCATAAGGGAAGAATATATTTCGATATTGACATTCTTAGTTGTCGGCTAAGAATTGTCGATCAC
Source organism: Picea engelmannii (assembly GCA_009831015.1). NCBI lineage: Eukaryota > Viridiplantae > Streptophyta > Pinopsida > Pinales > Pinaceae > Picea > Picea engelmannii. Next base: position 106,502 of record ML795152.1, read on the forward strand.
AGGGATCGACGGTCCAAGAGATGCATTAGGACTAGATCACACAAAGGATAATTGATCGGTTGTCACATTCTTCCCTTCATGAGGAAAACAAAGAGTACGGAAGATGGACGACACGACGAAAATCATAGCATAAGTCCAATTGCAACCTAGTAATAGGTTATAATAAAGAGGCACACCAACTACCTCTACTTCCACCTCTACCATCTTCCCACCCGACTGGACCGGAAAGGAAGGGAGAATACTGTGAGGGCAAAAGGAATGATCATCAAAAGCAGTCAACATGGTCAATGACTTGGAAAGAGTCGGAGAACTGAGAGCTTTCCAATAGACTAGGGACATCACACACGTAGCAACACCTTCATCAACAACCACATGTTTGATGGTATACTTTGATTACTCCATGCGGATTTTGAAAGCGACATGGTAAGGCAAGCGAGGCTTAATATCTGTGACATCAAACTTGATAACTTTTCAGAAAATGGGTTCTAGAGCTCCTAAAGCAGAGAGTAAGGCATTCCTCTGTGAAGGACACGTTTGGAGTACCTCCAAAGCTGACATCGCACAAGGGGTTTGACCCAGGTCCTCAACAATAGAGTATTTTTGGGTGGCTCTAGCATTTGGATTATGGGTAGAGCGCTTGAGTACTCCTTTCAAAATATGAGGCAGTGGCTCTAGTTTATCAATCTATAAAGTCGTACCCGGAGTAGGAGGAGGATATTCTAGACTAGGAATAGTTTGTTTATAACTATAGTCTCGAGATCGAGTGGCTACATTAACTTTCACATCGACTATATTGATACATAAACGGTTTCCATCTTGCGACTGTTGGTTTTTTCCCTCACCAACCGCATTTTCGACATTTGAGGAGATCGTGGCTAAGTGCTGATTATGTGGGAATGGATTCATCAGCACAGCGGCCGATTGAGCTAATAGCCTCGCAGATTATGCAAGTTTGGGACACAAATGGGTAAGGTGATCATCTGTGCAAAGATTATAGGGAAAATTCACCTTACACATTTCTCATTTGACATCTTTAGCATTATTACTCGTCTTCTCATTATTATTATTGTCCTTGGGTTTATTACCATTTTTCCCACCCTTACAGTTATTATGTCCTTTATTCATATTCCTTCCTGGTTGCTGGTTACCATTCAGGTTGGCCGACGATTGCACAGAGTGTACATCCATCGATTGAGTGGGGTTCGAAGACACAAATGAGGTTGGTCCTCCTAAAAAATTGCTTAGAGATAAATTTTTCATCTGGCTTGTCACCAAGTCTATGAACTTTACATTGGCGGCACCTACAATGCCATCAGCATGAGTTCCAAGATTTTGTCTCGGGTCGTAAGTTGACCGTGGTGCTTCTAAAAGAAGGTGGTATAACATCCTAGACTGAGCGTATATCAAGTCTAACTAGTGGGCTCTAAAGATCGCTTCTTCCTTAGTGGTGACCCCAGAAGTAGAAACTTCCTTCGAGATAGAAGGGTGCAAAGGTTTAAGAAACCATTCTAAAAGAAAGGCTTGGGGTATAGAGGTCTTAATCAACCTCTTCTGCCTATGCCACTCTTGGATATGGTCCAAGATATGAGTGGAGGTATCCTGGCATAAAGTAGACAACAGTTATAGGCCAAAATCATAACGAATGGGAAACTAGAAGTGGTTAAGAAATACCATCACCAACTGACTAAAAGTCCCATATGACCCCCTAGGTAGCTCAATATACCATTTCGTAGCAGCTTCCATGATCATGCATTGAAATAATCTCAAACGAATAAAATCATCATTAAGGGAGTTTGATGAGCACCAAAGGTGAAAGGTAGTGACATGATCACCAAGATCCTTTCCATTCTTACCCTCAAACTTAGGGATGTCCAAAGGAATTTTGGTGGGGATAGGGGGCCATGTAGGATCATGAATCACAGGGTCATTCATTAACTTAGACAAATCTAGCAGGTTAAGCATGTCTAGAAAAGGGAGATGGGGTTGCGACATCTGGCCCCAAACTCCCGGGAAAGATTGTGCTTGCATATTTGCAGGCCATCCAAGGTTCTAGTAAAAACCATGGCCCCGTCTGACAATATAAGGCCCTCCTCCAGGATGATTCATATAGGGTTGGTTAGGCATCATTCTAGTAGGAATGTTCTATTGAGGGTTATAGAAATTTCCCCTAGCCGGATTGGATCCAAGTTGGGGGTTGCCCAAAGTGTGAAACTAACCTGCTCCAAGTTGGAATCTGGAGGATAGAGGTGGATTCATCATGCCAAAAGTACTGGTCAAAATCTGCACCGAGGAGGTAGGGTTGTAGGATGGAACTTTAGCCAAAGCTTGTCTGCCAGGTTGGTTGCTCCACCTAGAAGTAGGAGGATTGGACCCGGGGTTAAAAGAAGAAACACCTCCCATATTAGGAGTCATTTGAGGGATTTGAGATCCACCAAACAAAAAAGGAGTGTAGGGAGATGTACTTCCCCCAAGGCCAATTCTAGCATTAGGGCTAGTCGCTGGGATGGAGTTTGAAAACTGCGAAGTGAAGATGGGCATACCATAAGAAAAGGGACTAGAAGCCATAGGGATGGACTGAACATTGTAGCCCAGTGAGTGGCCAAGAGACCCAAAGGGGTTCAAGGCAGTAGCATGAGCATTTACTATAGGCCGGGCCATAGTAATGATAGGTACCTCCGACACTACAACCATAGAGGTCGTAGGAGTCGAAGGGGTGCCATTAACTATAGTTGGTATAGGAGTCGAAGGGCTCCCATAATTCTGAAGAATAGGTTCAGTACTCATCCTTATAAAATGACAAGTTTGAACGGTGGATGTGTGTGTACCACGTATAATAACTCTACGCCTTTTAGAAGGCATGGACACAGAATCTGATGGTAATTGCAACAAGCGATGGGACCAATGGGGAGGCTGGTCTGAGTCCATGATGACTTAAGACTCTAAAGATAAAAAATATATCCTAAGGCCAACTAGTAATCAAAGAACACACCAAAATTCAAATGACCAATATGCAAGCAAACGGGGTAAAGTGGCTAAGTGGCCTCCATCCCTAAAGAAGGTATGTCTCGACCAAGAGGGACCTGAGACTCCTTGCTAAAGATAGGAGGTAACGTAATCATTTATTTGGGCCCTCGTGGGCTTGAAAACCTATCAATTAGATCCCCTTGGAGAGGTAATCCTCCATAAAGGTTGTGTGATGTTTGACCCTTATCTGACCCAGGGTACCTATAGAATAACCCCTGCAAGTAACCTATGAGACACCTATGTCAAGAAATTAATAAACCACTGTATAATCAATGCAAAGGCAAGAAGTCATAATTTAGGTCCACCGTATGGGCATGGTAGTGAATCCTGAAACCTTGAAAGCACCACCTCTCACGAAGGTAAGGGCACTAACAAGATCCCCAGATATGAATAGATCCCTAGAAATATCTTTGACGCTAGGAAGGTATTGGGGGGATATCCCTTCAACCAACTTTGTGCAACCTCATGATTAACTCCGGTGTGAGCGGAGCCTCCTGATATTACCAATTATACAATGGATTTCTCCACTCCACTCCGACACATATGTTGATTTAATTGCCTTGGAGATGTTTACTCACAAAATCCTATTCCAAGACACTAAATCCCAGGCTAGTTTGTGCACCCTAGAAAATAAAATCGTGACTAATAAATTTTAAATTATAGGGTTGATTTTATTTCTGTGATTACTCAAAAAGGTATGGTAGTGAAACTCATGGTGTTATGACTCTGAAAGACAAGTAAATATGAAAATAATGCAAATTCCTAACTTTAACTTTCAATGAATGATATGCTTCTAAAAACGATGCAATTTTCAAATTCAATTTTGCAATTCAGAAGTAAAAATGCAATCTTTCAATATATGCACTAAGCTAATGATAAAAAAAACTAAAAAGACAAAAATGCCAGGCGATGCAAAATGCCTATTTTTATTTTTATTTTCAATATATCAAAACTGAAAATGCATGGACTGAAAAGTAACTTGATATATAGCCTTACTGTGTATAAAATGTTGATTAAGGTTGGTTGTCATTGATGTCAACCCTTGAAGAAAGCCCGATAGCACAAAGGTTTTGGTGATGGACCCAATTTTGTTTGATGTAAAGATGACTCATTATTGTATTGTCATGGTTGATAATAAGTAGAAATGTATGAGCTCCAAAGTGGTCCCCTTATGGTGAAATCCCTCACGGGAAGATGCTTTGCAGATTGAGTTATCCTAGAAGTATGGTTAGAGAACACATGATTATTTTTGTAATAATGAGATGAATGTCAGTGAAACTATCCTATATGGATAGTGCTTGTCATGCCATTTCTGGTGGTATGTGGAATGTCACATAAATCCTCACAGTTTGAGAGTTATGGCCTTATGAAGTTGGAGGACCCTCATATGTCATCTAGAAGCCCCAAGAGGTCAAAGTAGTCAAAGTGGTTTAAGAGATTTTAGAAGGTAAATAATAAAGTGAAGTGATGAGTGTACTATAATTCAAATTTAATACAAATGAATTATTTAAATAATAAATTTAATGGAGAAATTAGAAGTGGGTTAACCCTAAAATAAGGAAAGTGGGCAAAGTGACCTAGAAGATGTTTTTAAGGAAGCTACTTGGAGAGTATAAATAAGAGGCAAGGTTCTCTCATTTAAAATCACACTTGAGAATATTGAATATCTATAGGTGTCTGAGGTAACCAAAAGATATCTAAGCCAAATTTCCGAGGGAAGGTGAAGAAAATAAGGCAAGAATTTAAGGAAGGATAAATTCTTTTGATGATGTTTTCTAAGGTATGTTATTTACAGGTCATCTGACCATTTTCGCAATAATTTTTTTTATAGAGTGATAAAGAGCATGAAATTACTATTCCATTTAGGAAACATATCCAAGTATCCATGATAAAAAAATCATCTTGTGGGTCGTTTTATTTTTGGACTTACACTCCATGAAAAATAGGGTTTGTGGCTAGTCTTGAAACTAGTTTAAAACAAGTGTTTCAGGTAACAACGTCATAACTTCTTCCTAACAGATCCAAATTAAGTAAGACCAAATGTGTTGGTTAGATTAAAAACTATAGTATGATTTGTAATAGGTTCATATTTATTCAACAAATATTCCCTTCGGGGAATGCTCTACCATGTTTCTCTCTAGAATAAGACAAAATTAAAAAAGGTATGCCATTTTTGCTATAAATCCTTTTCTGAGAGGTTCCAAGAAGTGACACCTAGAGGAATTGCATAAACTAGACTGAAGAAAATTGTGTATCCATTCCATATATTTATTCATTACAGTTACCAAGTTATGATTATTTCAAGTTAGGGTTGTTGACTAATCCAAAACTAGTCATGTGAGACTAAAGAAAAGTTTGATGAAAATACTAGTCTCTTGTTGTTAAATTTAAGGAAAGTTTGAAGGTATGTGATTATATACACCAGGTCTATTATGAGTTACAAATCACATTTGGATGATGAAATTGATGAGGCTTTTTGGTTAATGTACATGTTGTTTACATGGTTGAGACAAGTAGTTGATGAGTTGGCACATACATGAGGTGTATAGTTGATGATGTTGGTACATGTTGATGAGTCATAATTGATGAGTAGTTGACACATGATTGGTACATACTTGGTACATGGTTTCTTGCACTTGTTTGTGGTACAGGTTGATTACAGGTTGTTTGGTACATGATGGTGCATGGTTGATGCACTTGTTTATGGTACAGGCTTATTACCATTTGTTTGGTATAGGTTGGTGCATGGTTGATGCACTTGTTTATGGTACATGTTAATTACAAATTGAGGTACATGTTGATGCATGATTCAGGTTTATTGGTACAGGTTTACAACGGTATATCTCATAGTGATAGTGTGACGGTGGTTCCATCACTCTACTTCTATTTCAGGGTGGTTGTACAGGGCAAGGACAGGTGGTTGTAGCCACCTTCCGGTTGTAGCTGGAGAACATAAGGGGTTGTAGTCTCCTTCTGGTTGTAACCACAGAATTGGGGAGTTGGAGCTTCCCTCAGGTTGTAGCCTAAGAAACTAGGGGGTTGGTGCCTCCTTCCAGTTGCAGTTGGAAAACAAAATAAGTTGGTGCTTCCAATGAATGTAATTCTTCAAGACATATAAGAAAAAACATTCCGTGGTTTTCTCCTGCTTTGGGTTTCCATGTAAAACACTGGTGTATTATATATGTGTATGATTGTTCATTTGTTCATTGCTCATTATTGGATGATAATTCTACATTGATATAACACTTGGATTATTTGGTTTAAAAAGAATTATAATTTCTCTATTACTAATTCACCCCCTCTCTCAGTAATCCAACAATTGGTATCATAGCAGGTTCCTTCATAAATCAGTTTAACCACTGAAAGGTATATCATGGAGAGCAACAATGACGCAAGTCGCCCCTCAGCGGACGACTGCTCCCGCTAGGACCTTCCTCAAACCACGGGCTCGAAGAGTCTATGCTCTCCAACTCCTCTCGGGAGTTCTCCTACCCACAACAATACTCCTTCAGCGATCTCCCCTTTCATATCGGGAATTCGGGACTCGCGAGTTCGCAGGTTCAACGCTCACGGCATCGGGCCTTTACTTTCCCGAACCCCGATGGTCAATGGTCAACAACTTTTATTCGGGAATTTCCCTATCGGGAAATCAGGGGATGCGATGTCACAAATCCTTGACACCACGAAGTCCCGAACCCTGAACTCCGATAGCACGTGCAGACTTGGACCTCCCGCCTTCGAACTCCGGTATATTGCCACCTGTACTCCACTAGAGTCTTCAGGTCCCACACTGCCACGTCCTCTTCGGGATTTCGCGGATCGCGAATCCACGATGCAAGTTTTCTTTGTGGTCGAAAACCCTGAAACGCCGAACGCCGATATCCGGGATCTGATGCCACATGCCCCCCCTCGGTAATCGACGGCTCCCGTTAATTCGGGAAATCGCAACTCGCGATTTCACGGGGCATAAAACTCTTACCTCGCCAAACCCCGAATGCCGAAACCCCGATGCTCCGGATTCGTGCCACCTGTCCTTGTTAAAATCGATGGTTCTGATCAATTCGGGGAATCGCCGGTCGCGATTTCAAAGAGCTTGAGCTCTTGTCTCCAGGAACGCCGAACGCCGAACCCCGATCCTCAGGGATCTCATGCCACGTGTCCCTGTCTTGATCAACGGCTTCGATTGACTCGGGAATTTGCCGGTCGCGATTTCAAAGAGCTTGAGCTCTTGCCTCTGGAAAACACCGAACGTCGAACCCTGATACCTAGGGATCTCACGCCATGTGTCCCCGTCTGGATCAACGGTTCAGATCGCTTCGGGGAATCGTGACTCACGACTCTACGAGGTGTGAGTTCTCACCTTGCCGACTCCCGAATGCCGAAACCCCAAAGTCCGATGGACTTGGGTTCTTCTTCACCTGTGCTCACGGGTTATCTTCCGCGCAACTTCTCCATGATCTGACGGTCCTCGGAATTTCACATTTCTCCTTGACAACTCTAAGTCGTCGATTCTCTTCCTCTTGAAGAGCTCCTCCACTTCACCACCTTTGTCCTGTGTGAACTCCACTGGAGGCTGTTCCCACAACGACGCAAAGGTATTCTTCCAGGCCTGCTCCTACGGTGCTTGCAAGGAACTATCCCTCCTGAGCTTGGTCTCTCTCTGACTCCTTCAGAGAATTTCTCACATCCTTCCTGTGATCAACTTCCAACAGCTCTCAAAGCGTTGAAGTCGACTAGACTTTCGCAATCCTGCTAACGCAGTCCAGTCCTCCTCCCCTCAGACTCGGCTCTGAGACTTTAATTCGACCTGCATTCACCTGCACGGTTCGAATAATCCAACTCACTCTGGGCAACCCGAGCACAAAAGTTCAACTGTCTAGCCCCCTCTATGCACTCTATGCGGAGGAATTCGACTGCACTCTATGCAGGAATCTCCTGGCTCAGACAGAGAAACAATTGAGATTCATTCTCTCAGGTTCCTAACCTGATATGCAATCACATAAGCAGCATATAGAAGATAAGCATAAAAAGAAGCAAGTATGCAAAAGCATAATATCAACAACACAAAGAGACTAAACATATCCATGGAATTAAATAAAAGCTTTCCTATTGATTCAATGTCTGTACATGAAGTTTCTTCACAAGCTCTCTGCTTTGCTCTTCTTCTCTCTTCTAATACTGAATAATAATCAATTACACAGGGAGGGTGCCTATATTCGTTTTCCCTCCTGGAAGATGAAACTGTCTAATCTAAAGCTAACCCTATCTACCAGCATTTAAAACTGTTAAATACATTCTTATCTACATTATATTACAAATGCGCTCACTTTGAATGCCTTTAGTTAAACGGTGGCGCTACAATACCAAGGTATAATTCAAAATCTAAAAGGTTGCTGGCTTGTCCAGCTGTCATCTTCTTTCTCCTCGCGCTGGTTCATTTGAGGAAGTGTGGATGCTCCTGCATCATACTCCTCGGCTCAAAAAGGTTTCATGGCTCCTGCCCATGAGCTCCTGCACAACCTGCCCATGTTTCAAAATCACTGCTTTTGTCTCCCAGCTGGCATCCTCCACTGGGTGGTCTTTCCATTTTACCAGGTATTCAAAATATTGTTTTCTCCTACTTTGCTTCCCTGCTCTTTTGTCCAGTATGCACTCCATCTCAGGCTTCTGTGCAACTGGCAACTGCTTCTGCCACTGGATGACTGGTTCCTCAACATTTCCAGCTCCTGTATCTTCGACTTTATACGGGTATAAATCCGAAATATTGAAAATTGGAGATATCCCGATGCCCTTTGGCAACTCAAGCTCATATGCATTTTCCCCAAATTTCTTCAGGATTTTGCATGGCCCGATCTTCTTCATCTTGAGTTTGTTATATGTTCCCCTAGGGAACCTTTCTTTCCTCAAGTGCGCTAGAACCATGTCCCCAACTTCAAACTGAAGTTGTCTTTTCCTCTGATCGGCTCTGCGCTTATATTCCTGGTTCGCTTTCATCAGTCGCTGCTTCACCTGTGCGTGAAGCTCTTGCATTGCTTCAGCAAATTCTTCAGCCCTGGCGTTGCTAGTCTCAGCCTGTTCTGACTCCCTGAGCTCAGAAACTCCTCTTGGCTGTGTCCCATACAAAATTTGGAACGGGCTCTTACCTGTACTCCAATTCACCGAATCGTTGTACGCAAATTCTGCCCGTGGTAGGATCTGATCCCAACTGCTATGGTGCTCCACCACTAGGGTTCTCAACAGATCCCCCAAGCTTCTGTTGACTACTTCCATCTGCCCATCTGTCTGCGGATGGTAAGCAGAACTGAATGCTAAATTGGTCCCCAGCTTCTTCCATAGCGTCCTCCAAAAATGGCCTATGAACTTGGTATCCCGATCCGAGACTATGCTTCTCGGTAATCCATGCAATCTTACAATTTCCTTGAAGAACAAATTTGCGATGTGGGTTGCATCGCTGGTCTTATGACACAGAATGAAATGTGCCATCTTCGAAAACCTATCCACCACAACAAAGATGGAATCAACTCCTCGCTGTGTTCTCGGTAAACCCAACACAAAGTCCATGCTAATGGCTTCCCATGGCCTTTCAGGTATAGGCAACGACTGATATAATCCTGTGTTCTGTTTCCTGCCCTTCGCGTGTTGACAAATTCTGCACCTGTCAACAAATCTCTTCACATCTGCACGCATTCCTGGCCAAAAATATGATTCTCTCAGCTTGGCGAATGTTTTTTCATGCCCAAAATGACCTGCTAAACCCCCGCTGTGCTTCTCTTTTACCAAATTCTCTCTCATAGAGCAATCTGGAATACACAATTGATTGTCTTTGAACAACAATCCATCCTGGATCAGGTAATCAATCCATGGACTCCTATCCCTGAGAACTGGGTTCTCGTTTGCCTCGTATGCCTCGCCAAAGTCTGCGTCCCCTGCATACATATCTTTCAGATTCTCAAAACCTAAAGTCTTGACCCTGAATTTCTGCAGCAATAAACACTTTCTGCTCAAGGCGTCCGTTACCTTGTTGGCAACCCCAGAAATGTGCTTTATCACAAATGTAAAATTCTGCATATATTCCACCCACTTTGCATGCTTCTGATTCAGCTTCTTTTGCTGACTCATGAACTGTAACGCATGATTATCACTGTACAAAACAAATTCCTTGGGGATGAGATAATGCCTCCACTTTTTCAGTGCCTGCATGATGGCATAGAATTCTGTGTCGTACATGGAGTACTTCAACTTCGCATCATCCAGCTTCTCGCTGTAATATGCCACAGGTCTGTCATCCTGACTTAAAACCCCTCCAACAACATATCCACTGGCATCACACTTCACCTGGAAGGTTTTCTGAAAATCAGGTAGCACTAACACTGGCTGCTCGGTTATCTTTAGCTTCAATAATTTGAAGCTCTTCTTAGCCTCGGCTGTCCACTAAAAAATTTTATGCCGCTTTTTCACAGTGTCCATCATTGCAGCACTAATTCCACTGAAGTTTCGAATGAACTTCCTGTAGAAGCTTTCCAAACCGTGAAAGCTCCTTACCTCGAAGACATTCCTTGGCGATGGCCAATTCCTGATTACTTCAACCTTCTCAGGATCCATCTTCAATTCATTTGCCGAAATAACGAACCCCAGATATATGAGTTCCGTCTGCATAAACGAGCATTTTTTTAAATTGATTAGCAGCTTCTCCTGCTGTAACCTTCTCATCACAATGACCAAATTCCTCAAGTGTTCAGCTCTAGTCTTGCTGAAAATTAAAATATCATCCAGGTACACCACCAAAAATTTACCAATGAATTCCCGTAGGACTTCATTCATCAGCCGCATAAATGTGCTTGGTGTGTTTGTCAACCCAAACGGCATGACCAGCCATTCGTACAAACCCTCATTTGTTTTGAATGTTGTTTTCCACTCATCTCCCTCTCTCATCCGGATCTGATGATATCCGCTCTTGAGATCAATCTTGGAGAAGTAATTTGCCCCACTTAGGCAATCCATCAAGTCATCCATTCGTGGCAGTGGGAACCTGTACTTGATGGTGATTTTATTGATCGCCCTGGAGTCTGTGCACATCCTCTAGCCTCCATCCTTCTTTGGGCTCAGTACCATTGGAACGGCACATGGACTAAGACTTTCCCTCACTAGTCCCTTGTCCTGCAGATCCTGAACCTGCCTTTTGACCTCCTCGTTCTCCTCAGGTGTCAACCTGTACGCTGCCTTATTTGGCAAACTTGCTCCAGGTATGAGTTCAATGTGGTGACTCACACTCCTCATCGGTGGCAACGAACGAGGTAGTTCGTCCACGATGATGTCAACGAACTCTCCAAGCAGTTCCTGAATCTCCTCTGGCAAGTCGTCCACTCTTGTGCTTGTCAGGACAATTCTTGGCTTCCTGACAACAAAGAACTGTGGATCCTCATCCTTCTCCAGCTCTGTGAGAAGTTCTTTCCCACTCATGAGAAGTATAGTACTGCTCACTTCCGGCTTCACTTCCTTATCCTTCCCTGGAAGCAATGTGTGTGAAGTCCCATCCTTCTCCAAGGTGTATGTGTTCATTCTCCCATCATGAACCACATGTCTATCATATTGCCATGGTCTTCCCAATAATACATGACAACCATCCATGGGAATGACATCACATAGAATCTCATCCCTATAATCACCTATTTTAAAATTGACCAAGCATTGTTTTGTAACACATACCTGGTGTCCTTTCTGCAACCATGTCACTTTGTATGGACTCGGGTGCTTGCTCGTTTTCAGCTCCAATTTCTCCACCATCTCGGTCGAAACGAGTTTGTCTATGCTTCTGCTGTCCACTATGACCTTGCATTTCCAGCCTTTGGTCTTGCAAGTCGTCCGGAACAGTCTGCATCTTTGAGCTGTATCCTCCACCTCTTTCTCGGGTTTCAAGAGAACTTTATGCACTGTTAGTGACTTCCTGCTTCCAGTGTCTTCATCTTCAACATCACGCCTCTGCGCCTCAGCAACATGAGCGTTTCCTCTGTCCAACTTCCTCTCTGGACAATCAACGACTTTATGTCCGTCTTTCCCACATGTAAAACATGTGATGACTCCTCCACGGCCTCTTCCTCTACTCCGGGTATGAGGAAAAATGTTGGCATCAGCGTAATCTCCTTGCTAATCCGGTCGCTACCTCCTCGACTCAAAATTTTGCTGCCTCTGCTGTGAGGTTCCACCTCTTTCAGTCTTTCCCTGAGGTCTCTTCCAATCCTCCTTGGGCTTTTGAGTTCTTTCTTGGGAAACTGCTTTGCCTCTAGGCTGGCTTCTGCCTCGCCCTCTCTGTACCTGCTTATGGCTCAGCTTTTCTTTGGCTTTCAGAGCCATCTGGTACGCATCCTCAACTGTGTGGATGGTAACCATGCTCAACTCGTCTTGAATGTCATACCTCAACCCATTCAGATATCTTTCCACCT
>ML795152.1:123915-134731 GCA_009831015.1 Picea engelmannii
GTTCTGCAGCAAAAGTCATCGTTCAGTTGGTTTGGTAAGAAATGGTTGGATTTCTTAACCAAGTGAGGTTTGCATTTCTCTGATTGTAAATGCACTTTTCAGCGTTATGTGTGCATTTCTGGGAAAGTCGATATGATGTTTCAGATGAATCTCAATTGGTGTAGATGATTCATTTAATTTTTTTTAATTGTGATGGTATTGGTCATTTTTATAACAAATTTCCTCATCAGAAAAAGAGAAATGATGAAGGTTACTCAAAAGGAAAACAAACATATAAATACAAAAGAACTACAAAAAAAGTTAGCAAGAAAAGCTTATGCACCAAAGAAGACATCTCATCATCAGATGAAGATGAAGTCAGTGACAGTGAGACAGGAAGAGTTCTATTCATGGTAGTAGAAGACTCTAATAAAGAAGACTCCAAAGAAGAGTATGAAGAAGACGAAGAAGAATATGAAGAAGTCGAAGAATAAATTGAAGAGGCAGAAGTTGACTACCGAGAAGAATTGATGTGTGCCATAGAAGTTATCATAAGAGAAAAGAAGAAAAACAAGAAACTACAAGTGGAACTAGACAAGAAAGAAGACACTCAAGAACTAGAACAAATAATCACAAATTTGAAGGTTCAAATAGAAGAAGATAAAAGAATTGAAGAAGCACTCAAAGAATAACTACAAGAAAAGGATAATATCATTGGGAATTTGGAAGGAGAGATTGTTACATTAAGAAAGGATATTCAAAAGAAAAATATGCAGAATAGCTCAAAAGTTTTGGATGAAATCATCAACAGTCAAAAATCTCATCTTGACAAGTCCGGACTTGGATACAATCAGACAGAAAAGAGATCTAGCTCCAAAACAACTGAGCAAGAAACATATCCAAAAATCTATGCAGAAAAAATTAAAGGGGATAGGAAGATATACAAAGAATATTACAGGGACACTCCTCCAACGAGAAGATTCATAGTTTAGAATCAACAACAGAGAGACATGCCTAAAGAAGAAGAAGGATTCATAAGAGCACCTCCTTTCAGAAGATCTTCAACTCCTAGGTAACAAACTCTATTTTTTGGTTTATGTTATGCATGCAAAAAATTTGGACATAAAGGTGTTAATTGCAGAGCTAACAACAGGAACATAAACAACTTTGAAAGTCATACACAAAAGGGTTATCCAAAAAGGCTTAGTGAAACACAAAGAAGAAGTTACAATAGGTTTGAATCTTTGAGCTCTGAAGTGGAATGTTACAAATGTAACAAATCTAGACACATGGCCAAATATTGCAGAATGACAGTCCCACCTAGAGAACCACAACAGAATAACAACAGTCACAGAAATGAACCTCAGAAAAGGACATGGATAAAAAAGCATAATCAATATAGCAATGAAGAATGCACACTCACTCTACAAGCTAAGCAGAAGAAACATGGTTGGTATGTTGACAATGGTTTTTCAAAACACATGATAGGTGATAGAGATGGATCAGTCTCCTTTGGAAATGATGATTCAACTAAAATAATTGGAAAAGGCACAGTCATAATTATTGGGAACAAGAATACAAAGGAAGAAAATGATCTACTAGTAGAATATATGAAACATAATATTCTAAGTGTGAGTCAAATGTGTGACCAAGGTCATAAAGTTACTTTCGATTCACAAAAGTGAGAGATAAAAAAAGAAGGTTCAAAAATATTGATTGCTACAACTGCAAGAACTTCAAGCAACATATATGTGTTAAGTCAAATTGGAAATGAAAAGTGTTTTCTAGGAAAGGAAGATGAAAGTTGGCTATGGCACATAAGAATGGGTCTCATACATTTTGATAACCTTGTCAAATTCAACAAAAGAGAAGTAGTCAGAGAAATGCCCCAGATCATGAAACCAACCAACACTTTATACAAGCATTGTCATCAAGGAAAGCAAAGAAAGACCAAGTCAAATAAAAGGAATATTCAATGACAAGATGACTGGAAATTGTGCACACTGATCTAGTTGGAACAAATACAACAAAGGGTTTAAAGGGTGAGAAATACTTTATGTTATTAGTTTATGATTATACAAGAATGACTGCAATTTGCTTTCTCAAGAATAAGTCAGAAGCTTTTGAAAAATTTAAGATCTACAAGGAAATGGTTCAAAATGAAATGGATTCAAAAATCAAATGCTTGAGATCTGATAATGGAGGAGAGTTCACTTCAAATGAATTTATGGACTACTGCAACAGTCATGGAATAAAAAGACAATTCTCCGTTGCTAGGACACCTCAACAAAATGGAGTTGTTGAAAGAAATAACATGACAGTACAAAAAATGGCTCGAACAATGCTAATGAATTCCAAATTGACAGAGATATTTTGGACACAGGCATTGCATACAACATTTCACATTCAAAACAGATTAATGCTCAGAAACAACACTGACAAAACTCCCTACGAGCTATGGAAAGGAAGACCAGCAAATGTGAAACACTTCAGAGTTTTGGGAAGCAAATGCTACATGAAAAGAGAAGATGGCAGAATGGGAAATTTTGACTCTCGTGTGGACAAAGGAGTACTTGTTGGTTACTCAAGTACAAGGAAAGCATACAAGTGTTACAATATGATATTGAGAAAAGTTGTGCAAAGCATCAACGTAACAATTAATGAAACAGGCAGACCATAATCAAAGGAAGAAGAAAATGAATCAATGGAAAAACCTTTTGAAAAGGTAGCAAAAGATGAAAAAGAAGTAGAAGAGGAAGATGAAGAGAATCCAATAGAAGCAGAAGAGCAAGTCCAACAAGTGTGTCCAAAGACACCTAACAGACAAGTACAAAAGAATCATCCTTCAGATCAGATTATCGGAAACAAATATGCAGGAGTTGAGATTGGAAGAAGAATCCATTCACAAGAACAAACACACCTAACACTCTTATCTACAATTGAACCAAACTGTTTTGAAGAAGCCAACAAGGATGANAATCAGTAATAGTGTAATTATAATCCTTTTTCTCCAAATAATCCATGTGTTATATCAATGTAGAATTATTATCCAATAATGAGCAATAATAAATGAACAATCATACACATACATAGTACACTAGTGTTTTACATGGAAACCCAAATCAAGAGAAAACCACAGAATGATTTTTCTTATATGTCTTGAATAATTACATTCATTGGAAACACCAACTTCCTTTATTTTCCAGTTGCAACTGGAAGGAGGCTCCAACCCCCTAGTTTCTCAGGCTACAACCTAAGGGAAGCTCCAACTCCCCAATTTTCTGGCTACAACTAGAAGGAGGCTACAAACCCCTAAGTTCTCTGGCTACAACTAGAAGGTGGCTACAACCACCTATCCTTGCCCTGTCCTACCACCCTGAAGTAGAATGATGGAACCACTGTCAACCTGTCATTGTGATATATACTGGTGTACAACTCTATCAACCTGTACTACTGACCTATATCAAATTTGTACAACTTCTCTGTAATCAATCTGTACCTGAACTGAACATGTATCTACAAATATACAACATGTACGTGATCTATAGTGATGCAACTTGCATATGTATGGGCCCTATCTGTTATGCAACCCATGTATGTACGTGCCCTATCTATTATGTAGCCTGCATATGCCTTCTGAAAACTAGGGTTTCCCTTTTCTTGAAAACTTCTGACCTTCTTTAACTTCTTTCACATAGATCTATAACATGTCACTGTATCCAGATTGTAACTGTATCCCGTGCATGAATCCTCATATATAACCTTTAATGAAGGAAAATATGTCTCTCTCTAGTCATGTGCCATATAGATACGTGTAATAATGAAAAAGTATAATATCTCTCACATGATCTTAGTGATCAAACCCTTTCTGATATTCAACTTCTCAATACATAAACCACTACACAAGTACAAAATCTCAACAATGTACCATAAAGACCCTTAGCCATATGCCAAGAAATACAAGATGTTCCTCAACAAGAAGTATCAATGATAAATATACCAACACTGCATTTTTGTATATATGATTTATACAGAAGATTCCATGTAGTCACTAGTCTCTCTAGGGAGAATTCTCAAATCTCCATTGCCATTCCTCATGCATACATCAAAATCCCACTATTCATAGATATAAGACATACCTTTTGAACCAATGGATGGATATGATGTATTTGAGCACTTTAGACCTTCCTGGGAGCTTGATCTCAGAATCTAGAACCTTTGCATCTTCATCTCTTCAAGTTTCCATGGATTTACCAACATGTACGCACCCTAATACACTGCCAGCCCGCATATAACTCAACATGTACGCATCTTGTACACAGAAAACCTGCGTATAACTCAACATGTACACACCTTGTACACATACAACCTGCGTACACCTCATAAAATAGGGTTTTGCTGTAATTATGAGAATTTCACCATCAACCCTTCGTGCTACCTCAGACGTTCACCACTTCAGATGTATCCACAAGTATTTACAAGAATATTTTCACAAGAAAATAGATATACAATATGTACAAGTCTATTTTATGAGTGAACTTTGTCTCTTATTTATATCTTCATGTAGCCTTACAGTTTCCTTATTTTAGGGCTTCTTCATTTAAAATAATTTCTTTTTGAAAATCACTTTGACTCTTGGGCATTTCTATAAGACTCATGAGGGTTCTCCAACTTCATATGGTAATAATTCTCTAACCGTGAGGAGTTATGTGACGTTCCACATACCACTGGAAATAGAATGACAAGAACTATCCATATAGCATAGTTTCACTGACAAATTCACTGTCCTTCATCTCATTATTCCACAATTAAGCATGTGTTCTCTCACTCCGCAAAGCGTTTTCCCGTGAGGGATTTCACCATAAGGGGACCACTTTGGATTTCATCCATCTTTA
This sequence comes from Picea engelmannii, assembly GCA_009831015.1. NCBI lineage: Eukaryota > Viridiplantae > Streptophyta > Pinopsida > Pinales > Pinaceae > Picea > Picea engelmannii. Next base: position 128,790 of record ML795152.1, read on the forward strand.
CTTCTTATCAACCATGACAAGAAAATAATGAGTCATCTTTACATCAAACGAACTTGGGTTCATTACCCAAACCTATGTGCTACGGGGCTTTCTTCAATGGTTGACATCAATGACAACCAACCTTAATCAACAATCTTCTCCTTTGGCATTGATGGAAACACTCTGATGCAATACTGAAATCATATCACTCATGCTCCCCCTAGAACCATGCTTCTGTCTTGTGCATCTGGTAAATATGCTCCCCCTGGAACCATGCCTCTATCCTCTGCATCTGGTAAATCTTCTCTCCCTGGAACCATTCCTCTGTCCTCTGCATCTGGTAAATATTCTCCCCCTGGAACCATGCCTCTGTCCTCTGCATCTGATAAATCTTTGTCCTTTATCATTTGCATCTGATAAATATCTCCCCTTTTGTCATCAATGGCAAAGGTATCTTTCCATCCCGGGCTACTCCCCCTGTCTGAATTGTCTTCTTATGGTTCTTCCTCGTGTACATATAAGACATATAAGATAAGCATTCAAAAAGCATTCATTTTGGAGTAGAAATAGCTCCAAGTCTCTGGAAAAGATATTCAAAGGATTCCCATGGAAGTGGTTTTTTGAATATGTCTGCCACTTGTTCTTTTATGCCCACATACTCAATTTTGATGTTCTTTTCTGCAACCTGCTCTCGTAGAAAGTGATACTTGATTGGAATGTTCTTCATCTTGGAGTGCATCACCGGGTTCTTTGAGATACTGATGGTGCTTGTATTATCATAATAGATTGGAATGGGCTCATCATACTCACCTCTATATCTGTCAGAGTTTGTTTCATCCAAATAAGCTGTGTACAACATGATGATGCTACAATATACTCTTCCTCGACTATAGATAAATATAATGATGATTGTTTCTTTCTTATCCATGATACTAAACACTCACCCAAGTATAACTCTGCTCCACTGGTGCTTCGTCAATCATTAATACAACCTGCCCAATCTGCATCTGTGTAGGCAACAAGTGATATATCCTTTCCTTTTGGATACCATAATCCAAACTCTTCTATTCCTTTGAGATATCTGAAAATCCTCTTGACTGCTAATACATGTGATTCCTTTGGTGCTACTTGAAATCGTGCCACCTGTCCAACTTCCTGCATTACATCTTGTCTAGATACTGTCACATATAGTAGGCTTCCAATCATTGACCTATATTGCCTCTGATATTAAGACTTCGAATCATCATCTTTTCTCAACTTGCAACTGGTTTGCATGGGAGTGATAACTGGTTTGCAATATTCCATACCGAACCTTTTTAGCATTTCTTTGATATACTTGGTTTGAGAAATAAAAATTCCTTGGTTGCTTTGATGTATTTGAAGTCCCAAAAATAAGGATAGTTCTCCAAGTAATGACATTTAAAATTCATTTTTCATATCTTTTGCAAATTTCTGGTTTAACCTGTCATTATCACTACCAAAAATAATATCATCAACATAAACTTCAATTAATAAAATATTACCTTGACTTACCTTGATGTAGAGGTTGCTGTCTGCACTTCCTTTTATGAACTCTGCCTGCTGCAGATACTTATCCAGTCTAGAGTACCATGCTCTAGGAGTATGTTTTAGACCATACAAGGCCTTCTTTAATTTACACACATAATCTGCATTCTCTGACAACTGAAATTCTTCTGGTTGTTTAATGTAGACTCTTCTTCAAGTTCCCCATTCAGACAAGCTGATTTTACACCCATTTGATATACTTTAACATTTTTGGAGCATGCATAGGCTAAAAGAAAACAGATTGCTTTCATTCTGGAAACTGGGGAAAATGTCTCTTCAAAGTCGATTCCTTTAATCTGTGCATATCCTTTACATACTAATCTAGCTTTGTTCCTTGTAACTTGTCCATCTTCATTTAATTTATTCCTGAAAACCCATTTTGTGCCGATCACATTCTTATTCTTTGGTCTTGGAACCAATTCCCAAGTGTCATTTTTATCTATTTGATCCAATTCTTCATCCATGGTCTTATTCCAAAATTCATCCTTGCTATCTTCTTCAAAACAATTTGGTTCAATTGTAGATAAGAGTGCTAGGTGTGTTTGTTCTGGTGAACGAATTTTTCTTCTAGTCTCAACTCCTGCATCTTTGTTTCCAATAATCTGATATGAAGGATGATTCTTCTGTACTCGTTTGCTAGATGTCTTTGGAGATACTTGCTGAACTTTCTCTTCTATTTTTGTCAGATTCTCTTCATCTTCCTCTTCTGCTTCTTCTTCGAAAAGTTGTTCCATTGATTTGTTTTCTTCTTTCTTTGATTTTGCTATGCCTGTTTCATCAATTGTTACGTGGATGCTTTCCATAATTTTGTTCAATATTAGATTGTAACACTTGTATGATTTCCTTGTACTTGAGTAACCAACAAGTACTCCTTTGTCCACACGAGAGTCAAACTTTCCCATTCTGCCATATTTTCTTTTGATGTAACATTTGCTTCCAAAAACTCTGAAGTGGTTCACATTTGCTAGTCTTCCTTTCCATAGCTTGAAGGGAGTTTTATCAGTGTTGTTTCTGAGCATTACTCTGTTTTGAATTTGAACTACTGTATGCACTGCCGGTGTCCAAAATATATCTGGAAATTTGAAATCCATTAGCATTGTTCGAGCCATTTCCTGTACTGTCCCGTTCTTTCTTTCAACAACTCCATTCTATTGAGGTGTCCTAACAACTGAGAATTGCCTTTTTATTCCATGAGTGCTGCAGTAGTCCATAAATTCCTTTGAAGTGAACTCTCATCCATTATCAGATCTCAAGCATTTGATTCTTGAATCCATCTCATTTTCAACCATTTCCTTGTAGATATTGAAAATTTCAAAATCTTCTGACTTGTTCTTGAGAAAGAAAACTGCAGTCATTCTTATATAATCATCAACTAATAATAGAAAGTATTTCTCACCTTTTAAGCCCTTTTTTGTAGTTGGCCCAACTAGATCAGTATGCACAATTTTCAGTGGTCTTGTAGTTGAATATTCCTTTGATTTGAACCTAGTGTTTGTTTACTTTCCTTGTTGACAATGCTTGGATAAAGTGTTTGTTGGTTTCGTGATCTGGGGCATTTCTCTGACTGCTTCTCTTTTGCTGACTTTGACAAGGTTATCAAAATTCATGTGACCCATTCTTCTGTGCCATAGCCAACTTTCATCTTCCTTTCCTAGACAACATTTTTCATTTCCAATTTCACTTAACACATATATGTTGTTTGAAGTTATAGCAACTGTACCGACCAATTTCCCTGAACCTTCTCTTCTTAGCTCACACTTTTGTGAATCGAAAGTAACTGTATGACCTTGGTCACACATTTGACTCACACTTAGAATATTATATTTCATATCTTCTACCAGTTGAACATTGTGTGCCTTTTCATTCTTGTTCCCAATTCAGATCGTGCCTTCTCCAATGATTTTGGCTGAATTATCATTTCCGAAGGAGACTGATCCATTTCTTTCCTTTCACAATGTAAGAAATTTGTCTCTATCACCTATCATGTGTTTTGAACACCCACTGTCAACATACCAACCATGTTTCTTCTGCTTAGCTTGTAGAGCGACTATGTATTATTCATTTCTATACAGATCTTTCTTTCTTATCCATGTTATTTTTTGAGGTTCTTGTCTGTGACTGCTGTTATTCTGTTGAGGTTCTTTAGGAGGGTCTGTCATTCTGCAATCTTTGGACATGTGTCCAAAATTGTTACATTTGTAACATTGCACTTCAGTGCTCAAAGATTCAAACCTGTTGTATCTTCTTCTTTGTGTTTCACTAGGTCTTCTTGAATAACCCCTTTGTGTATGACTCTCAAAGTTGTTATTTTTCCTATTGTTAGCTCTGCAATTCACAACTTTATGTCCAAAATTATTACATGCATAACATAAACAAAAAAATATAGTTTGATACCTAGGAGTTGAATATCTTCTGAAAGGAGGTGCTCTTATTAATCCTTCTTCTTCTTGAGGCCTATCTGTTTGTTGTTGATTCTGAAATCTGAATCTTCTCGGTGGAGGAGTGTCCCTATAATCTTCCTTGTATATCTTCCTCTCCCCTTTTATTGTTTATACATAGTGTTTTGGATATGTTTCTTGCTCTGTTGTTTTGGACCTTGATCCCTTTTCTATCTGATTGTATCCAAGTCCAGACTTGTCAAGATGATATTTTTGACTGTTGATAATGTCATCTAGAACTTTTGAGCTATTCTGCATATTTTTATTTTGAATATCCTTTCTTAGTGTGACAATCTTTGCTTCCAAGTTTCCAATGATCTTGTCATTTTCTTCTAGTTTTTCTTTGAGTGTTTCTTCAATTATTTTATCTTGTTCTATTTGAACCTTCAATCTTATCATCATTTTTTCTAGTTATCGAGTGTCCTTTTTGTTGTCTAGTTCTGCTTGTAGTTTCTTGGTTTTCTTATTTTCTCTTCTGATAACATCTATGGCACACATTAATTCTTCTCGATGGTCAACTTCTGCCTCTTCAATTTTGTCTTCGACTTCTTCATATCCTTCTTCGGCTTCTTCATATTCTTCTTCAAAGTCTTCTTTGTCATAATATTTTATTGCCATGAATAGAACTCTTCTTGTCTCACTATCACTGATTTCATCTTCATCTGATGATGAGATGTCTTCTTTGATGCATAATCTTTTCTTGATATCTTTCTTTGTAGTTATTTTGCCTTTATATGTGTGTTTTCATTTTGAGTAACCTTCATCATTTCTCTTTTTCTTATGAGGACATTTGTTAGAAAAATGACCAATACCATCACAATTAAAACAAATTAAAGGAATCTTACCTCTATACCTACCATTGGTTCCCTTGTTCAGTCTTTTGAAGAAGTTGGCCACTTCTTCATCATCTTCCAAGATATCGCTACTGCTGCTATATTCTTCTTGTTCCTTTTTTTTTATTTGATCTTTTGGATTCTTTTAAGGTTGCTTCTTTTTCATCTGGATTTTCCTATTCAGTTCTCATTTCATATGCTGTGAAGATTCCATGCAGTTCATCCATGCTTATTGAGTTTAGATCTAATCTTTCTTCTAGTGCTGATATCTTAGGGTTGAAACTCATAGGAAGAGATATTATTACATTTTGAATAATTATAGATTCTTTGATTTCTTCTCCCAATCCTAAGATTGCATTCACTGTTTCGTCAACTCTTAAGATTTAGGCTGCAATATTCTCATCTTCCTTCATTTTTAGTTGTTTGAACTGACCTCTGTAAGTTTGAAGTTTTGCTACTTTGAGTTTTGTATCTCCTTCATAAATATTTTGAAGATTGCCCCAAATATCTTTAGTGGATTTACAATGTGCAACTTTAGTGAATACTGTTTCAATGAGACCATTCAAAAGTGCATTTGTAGCTTTGAAATTATTCTGACCAAGTTTCACTGCTTTTTCATTTGTTGATGGAACTGCTGGTACTATGTATCCATCTACAATTGATTTCCAAATTTCAAACCCCTATGCCTGTATATATGTCTTCATCCTTATGCTTCAAAAAACATACTTCTATCCATCAAAGTGTGGTATTCCATTTTTATATGAGTTGGTACTCTCCATGATCTACCTTTCAGTGGATAAACTGATTTCTGAAGGAATCTGCTCTGACACCAATTGTTGGATTACTGAGAGGGGGGGTGAATCAATAATAGTGTAATTATAATACTTTTTCTCCAAATAATCCAAGTGTTATATCAATGTAGAATTATTATCCAATAATGAGCAATAAGAAATGAACAATCACACTCATACACAATACACAAGTGTTTTATGTGGAAACCCAAATTGGGAGAAAACCACATAATGCTTTTTCTTATATGTCTTGAAGAATTACATTCATTGGAAGCACCAACTTCCTTTGTTTTCCAGCTGCAATTGGAAGGAGGCTCCAACCCCCTAGTTTCTCA
>ML795152.1:134781-163016 GCA_009831015.1 Picea engelmannii
GCTGCAATTGGAAGGAGGCTCCAACCCCCTAGTTTCTCAGGCTACAACCTAAGGGAAGCTCCAACTCCCCAATTCTCTGGCTACAACCAGAAGGAGGCTACAACCCCCTAAGTTCTCTAGCTACAACCAAAAGGTAGATACAACCCCCTGTCCTTGCCCCATCCTGCCACCCTAAATTAGAATGATGGAACCAGTGTCAACCTGTCACTGTGAGATATACTGTTGTAAAACTATATCAACCTGTACCACTGACCTGTATCCAATCTGTACAACTTCTCTCTAATCAATATGTACCTGAACTGAACATGTATCTACAAATATACAACATGTACATGACCTGTAGTGATGCAGTCCATGTATGTACTCGCCCTATCTGTTATGCAGCCCTCGTATGTACGTACCCTATCTTTTATGTAGCCTGCATATTCCTTATGAAAACTAGGGTTTCCATTTTCTTGAAAACTTCCGACCTTCTATAAATTCTTTCACATAGGTTTGTAACCTGTCACTGTATCCAGACTATAACTGTATCCTTTGCATGCATCCTCATACAAAATCTTTACTCAAGGCAAGTATGTCTCTCTCTAGTCATGTGCCATATAGGTATGTGTAATCATTAACAAGTATAATATCCCTTACATGATCTTAGTCATCAAACCCTTTCTGATATTCAAATTCTCAATACATCAACCACTACACAAGTACAGTCTCTCAACCATGTACCATAAAGACCCTTAGCCATATGCCAATAAATACAAGATATGCCTCAACAAGAAGTATCAATGATAAATATACCAACACTATATTTCTGTATATCTGACTTATACAAACGATCCTATGTAGTCACTAGTCTCTCTAGGGAGAATTCTCAAATCTCCATTGCCATTCCTCATGCATACATCAAAATCCCACTATTCATAGAAATAAGGCATACCTTTTGAACCAATGGATGAATATCATGTATCTAAGCACTTTAGACCTTCCTGGGAGCTTGATCTCAGAATCTAGAACCTCTGCATCTTCATCTCTTCAAGTTTCCATGGATTTGCCAACATGTACGCACCCTAATACACTGCCCGCCCATGTATAACTCAACATGTATGCATCTTGTACACAGACAACCCACGTATAAATCAACATGTACGCACCTTGTACAAAAACAACTTGCGTACACCTCAAAAAATAGGGTTTTGCTGAAATTCTGAGAATTTCTCTGTCAACCCTTCGTGCTACCTCAAACATTCTCCACTTTAGATGTATCCACAAGTATTTACAAGAATATTTACACAAGAAAATGGATATACAATATGTAGAAGTGCGTTTTATGAGTGATCTTTGTCTCTTATTTATATCTTCATGTAGCCTTACACTTTCCTTATTTTAGGGCTTCTTCATTTAAAATAATTTCTTTTTGAAAAACACTTTGAATCTTGGGGGATTCTATAAGACTTATGAGGGTTCTCCGACAACTTCATATGGTCATAGCTCTCTAACCGTGAGGAGTTATGTGATGTTCCAAATACCGCCATAAATGACATGACAAGAAATATCCATCTAGGATAGTTTCACTGACAAATTCACTATCCTTCATTTCATTATTCCATAATTAAGAATGGGTTCTCTCACTCTACAAAGCATCTTCCCATGAGGGATTTCACCATAAGGGGAACAATTTGGAGTTCATCCATCTTTACTTCTTATCAACCATGACAAGAAAATAATGAGTCATCTTTACATCAAATGAACTTGGTTTCATTACCCAAACTTGTGTGCTACATGGATTTCTTCAAGGGTTGACATCAATGAAAACCAACCTTAATCAACAATCTCTCGATTTGGCATTGATGGAAACACTCTGATGAAATACGAAAATGATATTACTCATGCTCCCCTTGGAACCATGCCTCTTCCCTCTACATTTGGTATACCTGCTCCCCCTGGAACCATGCCTCTGTCCTCTGCATCTGGTAAATCTACTTCCCCTAGAACCATGTCTCTGTCCTCTGCATATGGTAAATCTGCTGCCCCTAGATCCATGCCTCTATCCTCTGCATTTGATAAATCTCTGTACTCTGTCCTATGCATCTGATAAATCTCTCCCCATTTGTCATCAATGACAAAGGGATCTTTCTATCTGGGGTTGATCCCCTTGACTGAAGTGTCTTCTTATGGTGCTTCCTTGTGTACATCTAAGACATATAAGATAAGCATTAAAAAAGAATTCATTTTGGAGTAGAAATAACTCCAAGTCTCTGGCGAAGATATGCAAAGAATTCCTATGGAAGTGGTTTTGTGAAGATGTCTGCCACTTGTTCTTTTGTGCCCACATACTCAACTCTGATGTTCTTTTCTGCAACTCGGTCTCATAGAAAGTGATACTTGATTGGAATGTGCTTCGTCTTGGAGTGCATCACCGGGTTCTTTGAGATACTGATGTCGCTTGTATTATCACAATAGATTGGAATGGGCTCATCATACTCAACCTATATATCTGTCAGAGTTTGTTTCATCGAAATAACCTGTGTACAACATGATGCTGCTGCAATATACTCTGCGTCGGCTGTAGATAAAGATACTGATGATTGTTTCTTTCTTATCCATGATACTAAACACTCACCCAAGTAGAACGCTGCTCCACTGGTTCTTTGTCGGTCATCAATACAACCTGCCCAATCTGCATCTGTGTAGGCAATAAGTGATAGATATTTTCCTTTTGGATACCATAATCCAAACTCTTCTATTCCTTTGAGATATCTGAAAATCCTCTTCACTGCTAATACATGTGATTCCTTTGGTGCTGCTTGAAATTGTGCCACCTTCCCAACTGCCTGCATTACATTTGGTCTAGACGCTGTCACATATAGTAGGCTACCAATAATTGACTTGGATTGCCTCTAATTTGTAGACTTCGAATCATCATCTTTGCTCAACTTGCAACTGGTTTGCATGGGAGTGATAACTGGTTTCCAATCTTCCATACCGAACCTTTTTAGCATTTCTCTGATATACTTGGTTTGAGAAATAAAAATTCCTTGGTTGCTTTGACTTATCTGAAGTCCCAAAAAGAAGGATAGTTCTCCAAGTAAGGACATTTCAAATTCATTCTGCATATCTTTTGCAAATTTCAGGCTTAACCTATCATCATCACTACCAAAAATAATATCATCAATATAAACTTCAATTAATAAAATATTACCTTGACTTACCTTGATGTAGAGGTTGCTGTCTGCACTTCCTTTTCTGAACTTTGCCTACTACAGATACTTATCCAGTCTAGAGTACCATGCTCTAGGAGCCTGTTTTAGACCATACAAGGCCTTCTTTAATTTACACACATAATCTGTGTTCTCTGACAACTAAAATCCTTCTGGTTGTTCAATGTAGACTTCTTCTTCAAGGTCCCCATTCAAAAAAGTTAATTTTACGTCCATCTGATATACTTTAACATTTTTGGAGCATGCATAGGCTAAAAGAAAACGGATTGCTTCCATTCTGGGAACTAGGGCAAATGTCTCTTCAAAGTCGATTCCTTCAATCCGTGCATAAAATTTACATACCAATCTAGCTTTGTTCCTTGTAACTTGTCCATCTTGATTTAACTTATTCCTGAAAACCCATTTTGTGCTGATTACATTCTTAATCTTTGGTCTTCGAACCAATTCCCAAGTGTCATTTTTCTCTGTTTGATCCAATTCTTCATCCATGGCCTTATTCCAAAATTCAACCTTGCTGGCTTCTTCAAAATAGTTTGGTTAAATTGTAGATAAGAGTGCTAGGTGTGTTTGTTCTGGTGAACAGATTTTTCTTTTAGTCTCAACTCCTGCATATTTGTTTCCAATAATCTAATCTGAAGGATGATTATTTTGTACTCGTTTGCTAGGTGTCTTTGGAGATACTTGTTGAAATTGATCTTCTCTTTCTGTCGGATTCTCTTCATATTCCTCTTCTACTTCATCTTCTTATTCTTCTTCGAAAAGTTGTTTCATTGATTTGTTTTCTTCTTCCTTTGATTCCGTTCTGCCTGTTTCATCAATTGTTACATTGATGCTTTCCGCAATTTTGTTCAATATTAAATTGTAACACTTGTATGATTTCCTTATACTTGAGTAACCAACAAGTACTCCTTTGTCCACATGAGAGTCAAACTTTTCCATTCTGCCATATTTTCTTTTGATGTAGCATTTGCTTCCAAAAACTCTGAAGTGGTTCACATTTGTTGGTCTTCCTTTCCATAGCTTGTAGGGAGTTTTATCAGTGTTGTTTCTGAGCATTACTCTGTTTTGAATGTGAACTACTGTATGCACTGCCTGTGTCCAAAATATATCTGTCAATTTGGAATCCATTAGCATTGTTCGAGCCATTTCCTGTATTGTCCTATTCTTTCTTTCAACAACTATATTCTGTTGAGGTGTCCTAGCAACTGAGAATTGCCTTTTTATTCCATGAGTGCTGTAGTAGTCCATAAATTCCTTTGAAGTGAACTCTCCTTCATTATCAAATCTCAAGCATTTGATTCTTGAATCCATCTCATTTTCAACCATTACCTTGTAGATCTTGAAGTTTTCAAAATCTTCTAACTTCTTCTTGAGAAAAAAAAATACAGTCATTCTTGTACAATAATCAACTAATAACATGAAGTATCTCTCACCTTTTAAGACCTTTGTTGTAGTTGGTCCAACTAGATCAGTATGCACAATTTCCAGGGGTCTTGTAGTTGAATATTCCTTTGATTTGAACCTGATGTTTGTTTGCTTTCCTTGTTGACAATGCTTCCATAAAGTGTTGGTTGGTTTCATGATCTGGGGCATTTCTCTGACTGCTTCTCTTTTGCTAACTTTGACAAGGTTATCAAAATGCATGTGACCCATTGTTCTGTTTCATAGCCAATTTTCATCTTCCTTTCCTAGACAACACTTTTCATTTCCAATTTCAGTTAACGCATACATATTGTTTGAAGTTCTAGTAGCTGTACCGACCAATTTCCTTGAACCTTCTCTTCTTATCTCACACTTTTGTGAATCGAAAGTAACTTTATGACCTTGGTCACATATTTGACTCACACTTAGAAGATTATGTTTCATATCTTCTACCAATAAAACATTTTGTGCCTTTTCATTCTTGTTCCCAATTCAGACTGTGCCTTGTCTAATGATTTTGGCTGAATTATCATTTCCAAAGGAGACTGATCCATTTCTTTTCTTTCACAATGTAAGAAATTTGTCTCTATCATCTATCATGTGTTTTGAACACCCACTGTCAACATACCAACCATGTTTCTTTTGCTTAGCTTGTAGAGCAACTATGCATTCTTCATTGCTATACTGATCTTGCTTTCCTATTCTTGTCTGTGACTATTGTTATTTTGTTGAGGTTCTTTAGAAGGGACTGTCATTCTGCAATGTTTGGCCACGTGTCCAAAATTGTTACATTTGTAACATTCCACTTCAGTGCTCAAAGATTCAAACCTGTTGTAACTTCTTCTTTGTGTTTCACTAGGTCTTCTTGAATAACCCCTTTGTGTATGACTCTCAACGTTGTTATTGTTCCTGTTGTTAGCTCTGCAATTCATAGCTTTATGTCAAAAATTATTACATGCATAACATAAACCAAAAAATATAGTTTGATACCTGGGAGTTGAATATCTTCTGAAAGGAGGTGCTCTTATGAATCTTCTTCTTCTTGAGGCCTATCCGTCTGTTGTTGATTCTGAAATATGAATCTTCTCGGTGGAGGAGTGTCCCTGTAATCTTCCTTGTATATCTTCCTCTCCCCTTTGATTGTTTCTGCATAACTTTTTCTATTTGTTTCTTGCTCTATTGTTTTGGAGCTTGAGCCATTTTTTGTTTGATTGTATCCAAGTCTAGACTTGTCAAGATGATATTTTTGACTGATGATAATGTCATCCAGAACTTTTGAGCTATTATGAATATTTTTCTTTTGAATATCCTTTCTTAGTGTGATAATCTCTGCTTCCAAGTTTCCAATGATCTTGTTCTTTTCTTCTAGTTGTTCTTTGAGTGCTTCTTCAATTATTTTATCTTTTTCTATTTGAACCTTCAATCTTGTGATCATTTGTTCTAGTTCTCGAGTGTTCTTTTTCTTGTCTAGTTTTGCTTGTAGTTTCTTGTTTTTCTTCTTTTCTCTTCTAATAACTTCTATGGCACACATTAATTCTTCTCGATAGTCAACTTCTGCCTCTTCAATTTTGTCTTCAACTTATTCATACACTTCTTCGAATTCTTCATATTCTTCTTCAGAGTCTTCTTTGTCGGAATATTTTACTTCCATGAGTAGAATTCTTCCTATCTCACTGTCACTGATTTCATCTTCATCTGATGATGAGATGTCTTCTTTGATGCATAAGCTTTTCTTGAAATCTTTCTTTGTAGTTATTTTTCCTTTATATGTGTGTTTTCCTTTTGAGTAACCTTTATCATTTCTCTTTTTCTTATGAGGACATTTGTTAGAAAAATGACCAATACCATCACAATTAAAACAAATTAAAGGAAGCTTACCTCTATACCTACCATTTGTTCCCTTGTTCAGTCTTTTAGCGAAGTTGGCCACTTCTTCATCATCTTCCGAGACGTCACTGCTGCTGCTATATTCTTCTTGTTCCTTTTTCTTTTTCTTTAATCGTTTGGATGCTTCTTTTACATCTGGATTTTCCTGTTCAGCTCTCATTTCATATGCTGTGAAGATTCCATGCAGTTCATCCATGCTTATTGAGTTTAGATCTGATATTTCTTCTAGTGCTGATATCTTAGGGTTGAATCTCATAGGAAGAGATCTTAGTACCTTTTTAACAATTACAGATTCTTCGATTTCTTCCCCCAATCCTATGATTGCCTTCACTATTTCTTCAACTCTTAAGAAGTAGGGTGCAATATTCTCATCTTCCTTCATTTTTAGTTGTTTGAACTGACCTCTGTAAGTTTGAAGTTTTGCTTCTTTGACTTTTGTATCTCCTTCATAAATATTTCGAAGCTTGTCCCAAATCTCTTTAGCGGATTTACAATGTGAAAATTTGGTGAATACTGTTTCACTGAGACTGTTCAAAAGTGCATTTGTATCTTTGGAATTATTCTGACCAAGTTTCACTACTTTGTCATTTGTTGGTGGAACTGTTGGTACTGTGTATCCATCTACAATTGATTTTCAAATTTCAAACCCCTATGCCTGTATATATGTCTTCATCATTATGCTCCAAAAAACATACTTATGTTCATCAAAGTGTGGTATTCCATTTTTATATTAGTTGGTACTCTCCATGATCTACCTTTCAGTGGTTAAACGGATTTCTGAAGGAACCTGATCTGACACCAATTGTTGGATTACTGAGACGGTGGGTGAATCAATAATAGCGTAATTATAATACTTTTTCTCCAAATAATCCAAGTGTTATAACAATGTAGAATTATTATCCAATCATGAGCAATAAGAAATGAACAATCACACACATACACAGTACACCAGTGTTTTACGTTGAAATCCAAATTGGGAGAAAACTGTAGAATGGTTTTTCTTATATGTATTGAAGAATTACATTCATTGTAAGTACCAACTTCCTTTGTTTTCCAGCTGCAACTAGAAGAAGGCTCCGAACCCCTAGTTTCTCAGGCTACAACCTGAGGGAAGCTCCAACGCATCTTTTTCACAGACAACCCATGTATAACTCAGTATGTACGCACCTTGTACACAGACAACCCGCGTACACCTTAGAAAATAGGGTTTTGCTTTAATTCCAAGTATTTCTTCGTCAACCCTTCGTGCTACCTTAGACATTCGCCACTCCAGATGTATCCACAAGTATTTACAAGAAGCTTTACACAAGAAAATAGATATACAATATGTACAAGTGTGTTTTATGAGTGAGCTTTGTCTCTTATTTATATCTTCATGTAACCTTACACTTTCTTTATTTTAGGGCTTCTTTATTTAAAATAATTTCTTTTTGACTTTGACTCTTGGGGGCTTCTATAAGATTCATGATGGTTCTCCAACTTCATATGGTCATAACTCTCTAACCGTGAGGAGTTATGTGATGTTCAACATACCACCCGAAACAACATGACAAACACTATCCATCTAGGAGAGTTTCACTGACAAATTCACTATCCTTCATCTCATTATTCCAAAATTAAGCATGGTTTCTCTCACTCTGGAAAGCATCTCCCCATGAGAGCTTTCACCATAAGGGGACCACTTTGGATTTCATCCATATTTACTTCTTATCAACCATGATAAGACAATAATGAGTCATCTTTACATCAAACGAACTTGGTTTCATTACCCAAACCTCTGTGCTATAGGGATTTATTCAAGGGTTGACATCAATGACAACCAACCTTAATTAATAATAAGGCCATGGATGAAGAATTGGATCAAATAGAGAAAAATGACACTTGAGAATTGGTTCCAAGACCAAAGAATAAGAATGTGATTGACACAAAATGGGTTTTCAAGAATAAATTGAATGAAGATGGACATGATACAAGAAACAAAGCTAGATTGGTATGTAAAGGATATGGACAGATTGAAGGAATCGACTTCTAAGAGACATTTTCCATAGTTTCCAGAATGGAAGCAATGCATTTTCTTTTATCTTATGCATGCTCCAAAAATATTAAAGTGTATCAGATGGATGTAAAATTAGATTTTCTGAATGGGGAACTTGAAGAAGAAGTCTACATTGAACAACTAGAAGGATTTCAATTGTCAGAGAATGCAGAGTATGTGTGCAAATTAAAGAAGGCCTTGTACGGTCTAAAACAGGCTTCTAGAGCATGGTACTCTAGAATGGATAAATATTTACAACAGGCAGGGTTCAGAAAAGGAAGTGCAGACAACAACCTCTACATCAAGGTATGTCAAGGTAATATTTTATTAATTGAATTTTTTGTTGATGATATTATTTTTGGTAGTGATGATGATAGGTTAAGCCAGAAAGTTGCAAAGGACATGCATAATGAATTTGAAATTTCATTACTTGGAGAATTATCCTTCTTTCTGGGACTTCATATATGTCAAAGAAACTAAGGAATTTTTATTTCTCAAACCAATTATATCAGAGAAATGTTAAAGAGGTTCAGAATGGAAGATTGCAAACCATTTATCACTCCGTTGTAAACCAATTGCAAGTTAAGCAAAGATGATGATTCAAAGTCTACAGATCAGAGGAAATATAGGTCAATGATTGGCAGCCTACTATATGTGACAACATCTAGAGCAGATGTAATGCAGATAGTTGGACAGGTGGGACGATTTCAAGCAGCACCAAAGGAATCACATGTATTAGCAGTGAAGAGAATTTTCAGATATATCAAAGGAACAAAAGAGTTTGGATTATGGTATCCAAAAGGAAATGATATATCTCTTATTGCCTACACAGATGTAGATTGGGTAGGTTGTATTGATGACCGACGAAGCACCAGTGGAGCAACATTCTATTTGGGTGAGTGTTTAGTATCATGGATAAACAAGAAATAATCATCAGTATCTCTATCTACAACTGAGATAGAGTATATTGCAGAAACAACAACATGTTGTACACATGATCTTTGGATGAACCAAAATTTGACAGATATACAGGTTGAGTATGATGAGCCCATTCTAATATATTGTGATAATACAAGTGCCATCAGAATCTCAAAGAACCCGATGATGCACTCCAAGACAAAGAACATTCCAATGAAGTATCACTTTCTACGGGAACAAGTTGCAGAAAATAACATCAGAGTTGAGTATGTGGGCACAAAATAACAAGTGGAAAACATTTTTACAAAACCACTTCCACAGGAAGCCTTTGGGTATGTTCACCAGAGACGCAGAGTTATTTCTACTCCAAAATGAATTCTTTTGAATGATTATCTTATATGTCTTATATGTACATGAGGAAGCACCATAAAAAGGATAGTTCAGTCAGGGGGAGAAACCCCAGATGAAAATATACCTTTGCCATTGATGACAAAGGGGTAGAGGTTCATCAGATACAGAGGAAAAAGGCATGGTTCCAAGGAGAGAAATGGTCACATAAATGCAGAAGACAGAGGCATGTTTCCAGGGGGAGCATGAATTATATGACTTCAGTATTGCATGACATAATTTCAGTTTTGCATTAGAGTGTTGCCATCAATGCCAAAGGGGGATATTGTTGATTAAGGTTGGTTGTCATTGATGTCAACCCTTGAAGAAAGCCCGGTAGCACAAAGGTTTGGGTAATGGACCCAAGTTTGTTTGATGTAAAGATGACTCATTATTTTCTTGTCATGGTTGATAATAAGTATAAATGGATGAACTCCAAAGTGGTCCCCTTATGGTGAAATCCCTCACGGGAAGATGCTTTGCGGATTGAGTTATCCTAGAAGTATGGTTAGAGAACCCATGATTATTTGGAATAAGGGTAAAAATGTCATAAATTCTTCATAATAGATCCCAATTCAGTAAGAAAACATTTGTTGGTTATAGTACAGTCTGTAGTATGATGTGTAACAATTTCATATCGATTCAACAAATATTCCATGCGGGGCACGCTTAACAAGGTCTCTCTCTAGAATAAGCCATAATTCAGCAAGGCATGCCATTTTTACTATAACTCCTTTTCTGAGAGGTTCCAAGTATTGAAACTTGGAGGAATTTCATAAAACACACTAAATAACATTTTCTATCAGTTTCATATCTTTATTCATTACAGGTACAAATTTATGATTATTTCAAGTTAGGGTTTTTGAGTAATCCAAAACAAGTCATGTGAGACTAAATCAAAGTTTGATGAAAATGCTAGTCTCTTGTTGTTAAAGTTAAGGAAGGTTTGCAGGTATGTGATCATATACATCAGGTCTATTATAGAGTTACAAGTCACATTTGGATGATGAAATTGATGAGGGCTTTTGGTTAAGGTACATGTTGTGTACATGATTGAGACAAGTAGTTGATGAATTGGCACATACATGAGGTGTATAGTTCATGATGTTGGTACATATTGATGAGTCATAGTTGATGAGTAGTTGACACATGATCGGTACATACTTGCTACATGGTTGGTTGCACTTGTTTATGGTACAGGTTGATTACAGGTTGTTTGGTACAGGTTGGTGCATGGTTGATGCACTTGTTTATGGTACATGTTGATTATAGGTTGTTTGGTACAGGTTGGTGCATGGTTGATGAAATTGTTTATGGTACAGGTTAATTACATTTTGAGGTAAAGGTTGATGCATGGTTTAGGTTTATTGGTATAGGTTTACAACAATATATCTCACAGTGATAGTGTGACAATGGTTCCATCATTCTACTTCTACTTTAGGGTGGTTAGACGGGGCAATGATAGGTGGTTGTAGCCACCTTCCAGTTGTAGCTGGAGAACATAGGGGGTTGTAGCCTCCTTCTGGTTGTAGCTAGAGAATTGGGGAGTTGGATCTTGCCTCAGGTTGTAGCCTGAGAAACTAGGGGGTTGGAGCCTCCTTCTAGTTGCAACTAGAAAACAAAGGAAGTTGGTGCTTCCAATGAATTTAATTCTTCAAGACTTATAAGAAAAATCATTCCATGGTTTTCTCCCGCTTTAGGTTTCCACGTAAAACACTGGTGTACTGTGTATGTGTATGATTTTTGATTTGTTCATTGCTCATTATTGGATGATAATTCTACATTGATATAACACTTGGATTATTTGGTTTAAAAAGGATTATAATTGCTCTATTACTGATTCACCCCCCCTCTCAGTAATCCAACATAAAAAAGATATAACTCAAGCAGGATACCAAGCAACAAAACACCCAACCCAATGTACAAGGACAATAAAATGAAAAGATGAAGAGAAATACTTTGCCCAAAAATTCAACCAAAAGAGGGTTTCCTGTCATCTCACAATCACTTAACAGGCACTACAGAGACCCAAGAAGGCTCAACAAACATCAAATCCCACCTAGAAAACACCAGACAAAGAAAATAGGAAAGGAAAAGAGGTGTATGCGACTGTTAAGGAAAACAAATCATATATACGTAGCTTGCAGTGAGACAACCAGCATGTATACGCGACTGTCAAGGAAAAAGGCACGTATATCCTTTAAAGCAAGGCCAGGCAAGGGAAAAAGGATGAAAACTTAGACCCAGAGTGAACAGGAGTTGTCAAGCAATGATACGACAAGAACCGTAGTAGAAACAAGAGAAATCTAAGGAGAAAAGTACTTCAAACCCTAAGAAATAAGATTCATCCCCAATATGGTTGCCAATTCTGTTATGAGGAAAATCTCTCTATGGCTAGGGTGAACCACAACAGATGGGAATGAATGTAGAAATCAAATCTATCCCAACAATATGCTATAAAAGCCAATGTCCAAGGGATATAAGAAATATGCCTACCTCGTTCAGATGTTCGATGATGTCCACCATTGAGCACTTTGACCCAAAGCTATATATACCTGCAACAAGTTCTCAACAAACAAGCAAAAACAATCATATGGTGGCAATATAAAAGGTTAGCACATTAGATAACATAATCCATCAATATACATAACAAATACAACCATGGATAATAATTTATATATATGGAAGACATCAATTGGATGGGAAGATAGTATTTCTATTAATAAATAATCAACATAAGTGAAAATATTATAGACTTATGTGTCGGCACGGTTTGGAATTGAGAAACTAAGTTCCTTCCAGTTGGTCCTCCACCACTTCAATCCTCCACTAAAGGAAATCTCATAGAAGGGAGACAATGGGGTTCTCCATCAATAGGGGAAGATATTGGGGGATGAATACTGTGTTAAGACTTAAAGGACAAAGGGATGTAGACTCAATATGAAGTAAATAATTTCTCCAGAGTAACTTTTCTCTCAAAGTTGAATTCCTTCTCCTTTTCCATAGCTAGGAATTGGACTCTTTATAGCCTTCAAAATGAAACTAAAGGGCCGAGTCAAAACATTTCCAGTATATGGAAGGCCAAGGATTAGAGATCTCCTGTCATGACATGGAAACCTGACATTTAATTTTGATTTTCTGGCATAAATCTCGATGTACGTGGGCTGTAGTGGATCAGCCTATGTATATGCTTGCTGTATAATATGCAAGATACGTACAAGTGAAAAAATTTGTATTTTTGTCTCTGGATTCTATCAACAGGGAAAGTAAGTCTACATAGGGAAATGGAATAAGGCCCTCTCTGCAATATTTCATAGGGTGAGGAAAATCTTTCTCTAACAATATCAGCTACATTCTTCCTAGAGGATGAAGAATTCTTTGAGGATACTACTTCTTTCAATGGTATTAGTGATAATCTCCATCTAGGTTCTCCTATCCACTGCTATCGAGGTCCTAACAATTCAATTGATGAACCCTCTAATATTATCTCCCTTGACAAGGTCATTACTCCCTCTCAAATAAGATCATATCTTCTCATTGATAGGGATATCAAGGACTCCAGTTCCATGATGACCAATCATGCCCATATAGGAGATGTTTCCACATAATTTAAAGTACCAAACACCCCTAGGGATATTACACAAAATAGTGGATTTGATACATTATTTCAAATTCTTTTTGGTGGATGTTCAACTTTAAACTTCCTACTTTTATATCTTTGGTCCATCATCTTGGGTATTTGGAACAAACCTTCCTCCAGTCCTCATATGATAATACATGGGATAGTACCTCTTCCCACCTTGGTCTCATAAGACCTTTCTCTTGACACAACACCAACCAACAATATACCCTTTGTAGGGACCCTTATACCACCACATCGTGTCCGGTTCCCCCAAAAATAATTGCGATGACAAGTCACATGGCATAATCAAAATGATCTACCAATATAGTTTCATTACTTCTTTTGGCAAGGCCCCCTTAGCCTTGGTCATTTTTAGTCCCCCCCATTGGAAAACATGGCCTCCTTTAGGGAGTGCCTTGTTTGGCAACCCATGGTTCCCTGGCCTCCTTCAGGGAGTGCCTTTTTTTAGGAACCCATTGTTCCATGGCCTCCATTAGGGAGGGCCTTGTTCAGGTACCCTAATTACTGAGGTCCTCATGGGTTGCACCATAGTTTTTAATGTTGGATCATGTTGTCATTGATTCCAAAGGTTTAATTAATTGATGTCAAGGGATTGATTGATGCCAAAGGATGATTGATTGATTGATGCCAAAGGATGATTGATTGAATGATGTCAAAGGTAAAAGGTTTGATGTATGTATTATCATAATATATTGATGAAGTATGAATGGATAGATGTCAAGTGGAATCATAGTCACATGATGTCATTGATATGATGCATAGATGAAGATGGATCGATATGGTTTCATTGGTATATGATGCATTTGTTGAATTGATGTAAAGATGATTCATTATTATCTTATCATGGTTGATTAGGAGTACACATGGATGAATTCCAAAGTGGTCCCCTTATGGTGAAAGCCCTCACGGGAAGACGCTTTGCGGTTGAGTTATCCTTAAAGTATGGTTAAGAGAACCCATGCTTATATGTGGACTAATGAGATGAATATCATTGAATTTGTTAGTGAAACTATCCTAGATGGATAGTGCTTGTCATGCCATTTTTGATGGTATGTGGAATGTTACTTAACTCCTCATGGTTTGAGAGTTATGGCCCTACGAAGATTAAGGACCCTCATATGTAGGCTTGAAGCCCCAAGAGGTCAAAGAAGTAAAAGTGCTTGAAAAGAATAAATTATTGTTTAAATGGTAAATAAAAGTGACAAAGTCAAGGAGGATTATTTGAATAATAAAGTGAGGTGACAAAGTCAAGGAGGATTATTTAAATAATAAAGTGAGGTGACAAAGTCAAGGAGGAATATTTAAATGATAAAGAAATGGAAAACTTTCTAATTATGGAAAGTGGTTAACCCTAAAAATGAGGAAAATAGGTTAAGTGACCTAGAAGATGATTTTAAGGAAGCTACTTTGAGAGTATAAATAAGAGGCAAGGGTCTCTTGTGCATCTCTTGAGCATGTATTGAAGACCTATTCTGAGAGAGAGAGAGTGTATGGAAGATCTCATGGATGCATCAAAGTTTCAGTAAGTCTGATATCATTACGACAAAAGTGTCAAAAGTTCAGAAACCCTAGTTTCTAAGGTATACGCGAGCTGTAATGAGCCAGGGTGCATTCATACATGGGCTTAATGAGGACAGGGCATGTACAATGGATGAAGTCATGAAGACTTGTGTGTGAGCTGGTGCCAGGCTCTTGAAGACTGTAGCAGGTTCTAGATCTGCATTTTATGGGCTCATATCTACCATAGAAATTCTGGTATGGTTACATTGTTGTCTTGATGGATACACTTGCTTATTGTGTAGTGAATTCTTAAGGAACTCTTGGTATGTCTATTGTGATGTGGTTTGTGTTGGTTGATGGAGTGAGAAACACTCTTATGATTCAATACTGATATGATTTCTATAGTATACTGGTTTCTTATACATGACGAGTAGCATTCATATTGTATGGTTGAGAAGCATGAGTAAGTTGTTGGAGAGTTTGGATGTGTTGTGATTGTTTATAGGTCAGATTGGACAGTGAAATACATAAGCGAATATGATTGAAGGTTGCAGAGGATCTGAGTTGATATTGAAGAGAAAACACTAAGTAACTTAGGTGTGATATGTAGGCTGTAGTACAGACTGGCCGTATACATACGCGAGCTGTACTACTGGTAGGGCACGTACATACGCGTGAACTACCGACATGTCGCGTACCTGTTGACAAATTGATATCTATTTAGGATTGTTAACTCATCTCAGTTGGTGTTGAGGGTGTAAGATGAGTCTTTCATTATAGAGTTGGTGATCTTGTAGAGTTGTACTCTATTCAGTTTTTGCTGATAACCCAAGGATTGTAGTTCGTAATAAAAAGAAAATTGTACATACATATTGTGTTCCTTGTGGTGATGATTTTTTGATGATATATTTTTGATATATGTTGCTGATATATGTTCACATTTAACTTATTATAAATGACAACAATAAGTAATGAGTAAATGGTGATTGCTAACTAATGAGTTATGTGAAGGGGAAGTTTTCAGAAAAAGAGCCCTACACTATTCACCTCCCCCTATTAGTGTAGTCGGTGTGTCCAACAATTGGTATCAGAGCATGCCTTCATTATAAGACTTAACAAGATTGGAGGAGATCTATGGACACACAAATGGATGATGAAGTTCAAATCCTTGACGAGGAAAACTATTCTACTTGGATAATATAAATGAGAGTGCATTTGAAAGAGATGGGAGAAGGTATTTGGAAGGCAACCATTGGTGGATCAGTTTCCTTGAATAACAAGTCAAAGTTTTCAGCTCAAAGGGAAGGAAAGAAGAATGATTCATTGGCTCTCAAGACTATTCTTAAAGGAATCTCAAGTCCTATCAAATAGAGCATGGGACAATGCACTTCTGCCAAGTATCTATGGCTAAAGCTAGAGGAGACATATCAAAGCAAGAAGGAAAATATTGAAGATCACTCCCTCAAGATCATAAAAGGTAAAGAATCTCCAAAAAATCTTGATTGCATTATTTATAAATGTGATGATGTTGACAAAAAGGAATATCTTGAAGACATTTCAAATGAAGGCAAAATATCATGTGATGATGTTGACAAAAAGGAAGATCTTGAAGACATTTCAAATGAAGGAAAAGAATCATGTGATGATGTTGGAAAAAAGGAAGATCTTGAAGATATTTCAAATGAAGGTAAAGAATCCTCAAATACCCTTGATTGCAATATTTCAAAATGTGATAATATTGAATATTTCTCTACAAGTGAAGAAGAAAATCTAGAAATAGTTTGTGTAGAGTTTGATGGTAGTTATCCTATGGAAAGAATAGAAAAAGAACTATCAGAACTTCAAAAGAAAGTTGAAGATGGTCTATATGAATACAACAATGACCATTATTATATAGACTATAGCTATCTTTCAGATAACACTAAAAGGTTTCTTAAGAAGAGTCAAAGGCACATCTTGAAGTTAAAGGAAATGCTCAAAGAACAAGAAGAGAGTAATAAGACTCAATTAGAAGAAAAGGAAGAAGAGATCACAAGACTAAAGAATGAAAAAGAAGATAAGAAGGTAGATGATGAGATTAGCAAAAGTCTTGAAATTATTGTCCATCTCAAGACCCAAATTGAAGAATCCAAAAGGGTAGAGAAACTATTGAAGTATCAAGTAAATGAAAAGGAAGAGTCATGTCATAAGTTAGAAGCTGAAGTTGTTGATCTTAGAAAGAAGGTAGACAAGTCAAAAAAATTCTTGAATAGCTCACAAATATTGAATGAGATCTTGGAAACTCAAAGATCACCAAATGGTAAATCAGGTCTTGGATACAAGAGAGATGCTACACATGCTGAAGCAAGCACCTCAAAGAAGCATGAAGATAATGTTGCAAGTCAACTACCTACACAAGTGAAGGAAATTTTCAAAATAACAAAGCAAGAAAGACATCAAGAAGCCATATTTAAACCTCGAAGAAGATGGACACGAAAGAAAAGGTATGGAAGTGTTTTTCATGGTCAATGTTATTCATGTAATGAATATGGTCACAAATCTTTCGAATGTAGATCTTATGAAAGGAGAAATAATGGAAGATTTAATAACAACATAAGGTGTTGGAGATGTGATCAAGTAGGACACATTGCTATTCATTGTCACAACATGAGATGCTACAGCTGTAGTGGATTTGGCCACAAATCCCAGGATTGCTGGAACACAAGAAGAAAGTCCATGATGAGGACTTCATAAAGCATGACTAGAAGAAGGAATGAATTAAGGAAGGGAGACACATTTGAAAAGATGGAATATCAGAGCTCAAGTTATGAGAAGCAAGGACACCTTTAGAAGTGGGTGAATAAGACTGAACAACCAAAGAATAATGGAATCCTTGAGGGAAGATCAAGTGTGCCATCTACTGAAGCATACACGAGTGACAGTGGTAACAGTCGCGTACATATGTAGTCTGACCTTGAATAGGTCATGTACATATGCGAGATGTCTATGCAACAGGCCACATATATGGGGTAAAGCCTTGGGAAAAAGGCTATGCACATGGGTTGCAACTTGATGTGATGGTATAACTCTATGATGTAGGGCCTGACATAGTTTGTTGTAGGTTCTGACATTGTTTGCTGTAGATTTTCATGATTACATATTGGATTATGTATGGTGATGATATATAATGAAAGGCTATATTGGATGCATGGAACTAACCCATGAGTATGGATTGAGACATTTTTTGTTGAAGAAAAATGCTGGTTATGACAGTGAAGTTATGGTACCTTGGTTATGTGATATATCTTATGATGTATTATTGGAAGCTTACTTGTTGGATATCTTGATGCATGCATTTGGAATATGGATGAAATACATATTGGGACATGTAGTTGGTGATTTGATGAGGTGATCATGTTGTACATCATTGATGAGTCATATTTGATGCATGATTGGTACACTCCTAGTACATTGGTAGAGGCACCTACTAGTAGGTTGATTGGCACATGTTTTATGGTGGATTTGGCATACATGTATGAGGATTCATCTTGTTGTGGTATTGTTGCATGGTTTATGTACTTGCTTGGTACAAGTGGTGATACATGTCGATGTGCATGTTAGGTACACTCATATATGGTATATGTTTGGATGATAGTACTTGGCTAAAAGTACACCATTGGTATTACTTGATTAGCATATATTTTGGTACATGACATATGGGATGATATAGTTGAGACACTTGATTGATTGAGACTCATGATACTTGGTTCATGGTGGAAACATATCATGAAGTGATATGACACATGATTGGAATATTGGTGGATTCACATAGTTGGAATATTGCTAGATGCACATGGTTGGCATGTTGGTAGAGGCATATGATTGGTACACGAGTGGTACATGTTTTTAGCATATGGTTGATACATTCCATTGATGATGGCACATTGTATGGTGTTGATGTACATGGTTGATGTACATGGGTGTTGTGCATGGTGGGAACACAATTTGGTACACGATGTACTTGGTTGATGTTTTATTCATGATTCTCTTCTTGACATATCTTTTGTTTCATGGTATTGTTGATTAAGGTTGGTTGTCATTGATGTCAACCTTTGAAGAAAGCCCTATAGCACAAAGGTTTGGGTAATGGACCCAATATTGTTTGATGTAAATATGACTCATTGTTTTTTTTTCCTGGTTTATAAGAAGTAAATATGGATGAACTCCAAAGTGGTTCCCTTATGGTGAAAGACCTCACGGGAAGACGCTTTGAGGAGTAAGAGAACCCTTGCTTAATTGTGGAATAATGAGATGAAGGACAATGAATTTGTCTGAGAAACTATCCTATATGGATATTTCTTGTCATGCCATTTCCGGTGGTATGTAGAACATCACATAACTCCTCACGGTTAGAGAGTTATGACCATGTGATGTTGGAGAACCCATGTTTGGGTAATGGACCCAAGTTTGTTTGGTGGATAATAGTATGATTTTTGCTATATTTGAAGGTAATACTATTCTATATGGATATTACATGTCATTCCATTTCTTGTGGTATGTGGAATATCACATAACTCCTCACGGTTTGAGAGTTATGGCCTTACGAAGTTGGAGGACCCTCATATGTCATCTAGAAGCCCCAAAAGGTCAAAGTAGTCAAAGTGGTTTAAGAGATTTTAAAAGGTAAATAATAAAGTGAAGTGATGAGTGTATTATAATTGAAAGTGAATACAAAATAATTTATTTCAATAATAAATTTAATGGATAAATTAGAATTGGGTTAACCCTAAAATAAGGAAAGTGGGCCAAGCGACCTAGAAGATGTTTTTAAGGAAACTACTTGGAGAGTATAAATAAGTGGAAAGGCTCTCTCATTTAAGACACACTTGAGAATATTGAATAACTATAGGTGTCTGAGGTAACCAAAGGATATATAAGCCAAATTTCTGAGGAAAGTGAAGAAAAGAAGGCCGAAATGCAAGGAAGGATAAATTATTTTGATGGTGCTTTCTAAGGTATGTTATTTATAGGTCATCTCACCATTTTCTCTATAAATTTTTTTCTATAATGATTCATACCATGAAATTTATATTCCAATTATGTGTGGTAAAAAATTCATCTTTTGGGTCATTGTATTTTGGGAGTTACACTCTGTGGAAAATAGGGTTTGTGGCTAGTCCTGAAACTAGTCAAACACAAGTGTTTCGAGTAAAAATGTCATAACTTATTCATAACACATCCAAATTTAGTGAGACCAAATGTGTTGGTTAGGTTATAGTCTGTAGTATGCTTTGTAATAGTTTCAGATCAATTAAATGAATATTTCATGCAGGGAACACTCTACAAGGTCGCTCTCTAGAATAATCTAGAATTCAACAAGGTATGCCATTTTTGCTATAACGCCTTTTATGAGAGGTTCCAAGTAGTGAAACCTAGAGTAATTACACAAAACACACTGAAGAAAATTGTGTATCAGTTTCATATCTTTATACATTACAGGTTCAAAGTTATGATTACTTCAAGTTAAGGTTGTTGAGTAATCCAAAACTAGGCATGTGAGACTGAAGAAAAGTTTGATGAAAATAATAGTCTCTTGTTGTTAAAGTTAAGGAAGGTTTACAGGAATGTGATAATATACACCAGGTCTATTTTAGAGCTACAAATCACATTTGGATGATGAAATTGATGAGTTCTTTTGGTTGAGGTACATGTTGAGTACATAGTTGAGACAAGAAGTTGATGAGTTGGCACATATTGATGAGTCATAGTTGATGAGTAGTTGACACATGATTGGTACATACTTGGTACATGGTTGGATGCATGTTTTTACGGTACAGGTTGATTACAAGTTGTTTGGTATAGGTTGGTGCATGGTTGATGCACTTGTTTATGGTACAGGTTGATTACAGGTTGAGGTACAGGTTGATGCATGGTTAATGCATGGTTCGGATTTATTGGTACAGGTTTACAGTGGTATATCTCACGGTGATAGTGTGACAGTGGTTCCATCATTCTACTTCTACTTCAGGGTGGCAGGATGGGGCAAGGACAGGTGGTTGTAGCCACCTTCCAGTTGTAGCTGGAGAACATAGGGGGTTGTAGCCTCCTTCTGGTTGTAGCCAAAGAATTGGGGAGTTGGAGCTTCCCTCAAGTTGTAGCCTGAGAAACTAGGGGGTTGGAGCCTCCTTCCAGTTGCCACTGGAAAAAAAAGGAAGTTGGTGCTTCCAATGAATGTAATTCTTCAAGACATATAAGAAAAAACATTTCGTGGTTTTCTCCCGATTTAGGTTTCCAAGTAAAACATTGGTGTACTGTGTATGTGTGTGATTGTTTATTTCTTACTGCTCATTATTGGATAATAATTCTATGATGATATAACATTTGAAGAAAAAAGATTATAATTACTCTATTACTGATTCAGCCCCCCTCTCAGTAATCCAACAATTGGTATTTGAGTAGGTTCCTTCAGAAATCAGTTTAACCACTGAAAGGTACATCATGGAGAGTACCAACTTGTATAAAAATGGAATACCACAATTTGATGGAAAGAAGTATTCTTTTTGGAGCATAAGGATGAAGACATATATACAGGCACAGGGATTTCAAGTTTGGCAATCAATTGTAGATGGATACATAGCACCAATAGTTCCACCAACAAATGACAAAGAAGTGAAACTCGGTGAGAATAATTCCAAAGCCAAAGATGCACTTTTGAATGGTCTCAGTGATACGGTATTCACCAAAGTTGCACATTGTAAATATGCTAAAGAGATTTGGGACAAGATTTGAAATATTTATGAAGGAGATTCAAAAGTCAAAGAAACAAAGGTTCAAACTTGCAGAGGTCAGTTCGAACAACTAAAAATGAAGGAAGATGAAGATATCACAGTCTACTTCTTATGAGTCGTTGAAACAATGAATGCAATCATAGGATTGGGAGAAGAAATCAAAGAATCTGTAATTGTTCAAAAGGTACTAAGATCTCTTCCTATGAGATTCAACCCTAAGATATCAGAACTAGAAGAAATATCAGATCTAAACTCAATAAGCATGGACGAACTGCATGGAATATTCACAACATATGAGATGAGAACTGAATAGGAAAATCTAGATATAAAATAATCATTCTTCAAAGAATCCAAAAGATCAAAGCAAAAGAAAAAGGAACAAGAAGAATATAGAAACAACAACGACGTCTCAGAAGATGATGAAGAAGTGGCCAACTTCGTCAAAAGATTGAACAAGGGAACCAACGATAGGTGTAGAGGTAAGCTTCCTTTAATTTGTTTTAATTGTGATGGTATTGGTCATTTTGCTAACAAATTTCCTCATAAGTAAAAGAGAAATGATGAAGGTTACTCAAAAGGTAGAAAAACATATAAAGGTAAAAGAACTACAAAGAAAGTTTTCAAGAAAAGCTTTTGCACCAAAGAAGACATCTCATCATCAGATGAAGATGAAGTTAGTGACAGTGAAATAGGGAGAGTTCTATTCATGGCAGTAGAAGACTCTGATAAAGAAGACTCTGAAGAATAATATGAAGAAGCATATGAAGAAGAAATTGAAGAGGCATAAATTGACTTCTGAGAAGAATTAATGAGTGTCATAGAAGTTATTAGAAGAGAAAAGAAGAAAAACAAGAAACTACAAGTAGAACTAGATAAAAAAAAGGACACTCAAGAACTAGAAAAAATGATCACAAAATTGAAGGTTCAAATAGAAGACGATAAAATAATTGAAGAAGCACTCAAAGAACAACTAGAAGGAAATGAAAAGATCATTGGAAACCTAGAAGCAAAGATTGTCACACTAAGAAAGGATATTCAAAAGAAAAATATGCATAATAGCTCAAAAGTTCCGGATGACATTATCAACAGTAAAAAATCTCATCTTGACAAGTCCGGACTTGGATACAATCAGACAGAAAAGGGATCAAGCTCCAAAACAACAGAGAAAGAAATAAATCCAAAAATCTATGCAGAAAAAATCAAAGGGGATAAAATGATATACAAGGAAGATTACAGGGACACTCCTCCACCAAGAAGATTCAGATTTCAGAATCAACAAGAGATAGACAAGCCTCAAGAAGAAGAAGGATTCATAAGAGAAACTCCTTTCAGAAGATCTTCAACTACCAGGTATCAAACTATATTTTTTGGTTTATGTTATGCATGTAATAATTTTGGACATAAAGCTTTAAATTGCAAAGCTAACTACATGAACAATAACTACTTTGAGAGTCATACACAATGGGGTTATTCAAGAAGACCTAGTGAAACACAAAGAAGAAGTTACAATAGGTTTGAATCTTTGAGCACTGAAGTGGAATGTTACAAATGTAACAATTTTGGACACATGACCAAAAATTGCAGAATGACAGTCCCTCCTAAAGAAACTCAACAAAATCACTAACAAGAACCTCAGAAAACGACATGGATAAGAAAGAAAGATCAGTATAGCAATGAAGAATGCATAGTTGCTCTATAGGATAAATAGAAGAAATGTGGTTGGTATGTTGACAATGGATGTTCAAAACACATTACAGGTGATAGAGACAAGTTTCTTACATTACGAAAGGAAAGAGATGTATCATTCTCCTTCGGAAATGATGATTCAACCAAAATCATTGGAAAAGGCACAATCCGAATTGGGAACAAGAATGAAAAGGCAAAAAATGTTCTACTAGTATAAGATATGAAACATAATATTTTAAGTCTAAGTCAAATGTGTGACCAAGGTCATAAATTTACTTTCGATTCACAAAAGTGTGAGATAAGAAAATAAGGTTCAGGGAAATTGGTCTCTATAGCTGCAAGAACTTCAAGCAACATATATGTGTTAAGCGAAATTGGAAATGAAAAGTGTTGTCTAGGAAAGGAAGATGAAAGTTGGCTATGGCACAAAAGAATGGGTCACGTGCATTTTGATAACCTTGTCAAAGTCAGAAAAATATAATCAATTAGAGAAATGCCCCAGATCACGAAACCAACCAACACTTTATGCAAGCATTGCCAATAAGAAAAGAAAACAAAGACCAGGTTAAAATCAAAGGAATATTCAACAACAAAACCACTGGAAATTGTGCATACTGATCTAGTTGGACCAACTACAAAAAAAGGCTTAAAAGGTGAGAGATACTTTATGTTATTAGTTGATGATTATACAAGAATGACTACAATTTACTTTCTCAAGAACAAGTCAGAAGATTTTGAAAACTTCAAGATCTACAAGGAAATGGTTGAAAATGAGATGGTTTCAAGAATCAAATGCTTAAGATCGGATAATGGAGGAGAATTCACCTCAAAAGAATTTATGGACTACTGCAACAATCATGGAATAAAAAGACAATTATCTGTCACTAGGACACCTCAACCAGAATGGAGTTGTTGAAATAAAGAACATGACAGTACAAGAAATGGCTCGAACAATGATAATGGATTCAAAGTTGACAGATATTTTTTGGACATAGGTAGTGCATACAACAGTTCACATTCAAAGTTGATAGATATTTTTTGGACATAGGTAGTGCATACACCAGTTCACATTTAAAGTTGACCTATTCTAAGAGAGAGAGTGTATGGAATATCTCATGGACACATCAAAGTTTTGGCAAGTCTAAGATCATGACGAAAAAAGTGTCGGAAGTTCAGAAACCCTAGTTTCTGAAGTATACGCGGGCTCTAATGATGTAGGGCACGTACATACATGGGTTGAATGAGGACAAGGCGTGTAGAGTGGATGAAGTCATGAAGACTTGTGTGTGAGATGGTGCCAGGTTCTTGAAGACTGTAGCAGGTTCCAGATATGCATTATATAGGCTCAGATTTGCCATAGAAATTCTGGTATGGTTACATTGTTGTCTTGATGGATACTCTTGCTTGTTGTGTAGTGAATACTTAAGGAAGTATTGGTATGGCTGTTGTGATGTGGTTTGTGTTGGTTGATGGAGTGATAAGCACTCTTATGATTCAATACTGATATGATTTCTATAGTATACTAGTTTCTTATACATGATGGGTAGCATTCATATTGTATGGTTGAGAAGCATGAGTAAGTTGTTGGAGAGATTGGATGTGTTATGATTGGTTACGGGTCAGATTGGACAGTGAAAAACAAAAGAGAATACGATTGAAGGTTATAGATGATCTGAGTTGATCTTGAAGAGAAAACCCTAAGTAACTCAGGTGTGATACGCAGGTTGTAGTAGAGACTGTTCGTGTACATACGTGAGTTGTACTACTGGTAGGGCATGTACATACATGTGCTGAAATACTGACAGGTCACGTACTTGTTAACAAATTGATATCTGTTGAGGATTATTTCCTCATCTCAGTTGGTGCTGAGGGTGTAAGCTGAGTCTTGCATTATAGATATGGTGGTCTTGTAGAGTTGTACTCTATTCAGTTGTTGCTGACAACCCAAGGATTGTAGTCCATAATAAAAAGAAAATTGTACATACATCTTGTGCTCCTTGTGTTGATTATTTGTTGATGATATATTGCTGATATATGTTGCTAATATATGTTCAATTTAACTGATTATAATTGACAACAATAAGTAATGAGTAAATGGTGATTGCTAACTAATGAGTTATGTGAAGGGGAAGTTTTTGGAAAAAGAGCCCTACACTGTTCATGCCCCCCTCTCAGTGTAGTCAGTTTGTCCAACAGTTAAGTGAGGCACTCGCTGGTCAAGTAGTGTCTAACAAGCAAGGCATTAGTAAAGTTGAGAAAAAACGTTGGTAACATGCTTGAAAAGATGAGCAAAGTGAGGTTATCAGTGGTCTGATGTTCCACACCAGTCATAGAGATACATGTATGACTGCATGTTTGTTTTGAAGGGTGTATGATGATGGTATATGGTTTAGTTTTGGAGTATAATCTTGAGGCATATCTTGGATGCATGGTACAAACTCTAGTGTGTGGATTGAGGCATTTCTGTTAAGGTATATTGCTGGTCATGTTAAGTACTTTATTAATGAGGTTATGACACTTTTTTTATGAGGTATATCATGATGATGTGATGCTAGATAGAGGTATATCGTTGATCTATTGAGGAATATCCTTGATACATGTTTAGAGGCATTATTTTCTTCATAGAACTTGTTGTAATGAATGTTTTGAGGTAGATCTAATTACTGGTGCATGTCTGAGTTTTATTGGCATATCTTATGGTGTATTGTGAGAGGCATTTGTTGGTGATTTTGATATATGGTTAGTACATTATTGATGATACATAACAATGATATTTGGCACATGCTTTGATGTAAGGGTTTATGGTATTTGGCTTATGATAATGTGATTCTTTTCTAGAAGCCTCTTGTTGGATATTTTGGTACATGTCTTGGTATATGGTTAAACTACATGTTGGGAAATATTGTTGATGAGTTGGAACATACATGGGGTGTATGGTATGGTGATGTTGGTACATATTGATGAGTCATAGGTTGATCTATTTTTGATACATGATTGGTACATTCTTGGAAAATGGTTAGAAGCACTTGCTAGTAGTATTATTGGGACATGGTTTATGGATGATGTGGCATATATGACTTGGTATACTTTTATAAGAACAAATTGATATTGGTACATATTTTTGATGTTTTTGAGGAGTCTTGGTTGATGAACATCTTGGTGATATTGTGCATTTGGTTGATATTTGTATTGGTGATTGATATTGGTGAGTATATCTAATTTGGTTGATGAGATTAATGTGACATGTTATTTGTATAAGTTGTTGAAACATGTTGATACATGTTGTTGGTACAGGTTTGGTGCATGGTTGATGCACTTGTTGATGGTACATGTTGAGGTATAGGTTGTTGTAACAATGACATGTTGGATAGGTTTATAGGTTACATGTTGAAAATGACATAGTGATAGTGGCAGTATCAATTATTTGACACTTATATTTCAGGATGGTTGGACACTGAAAAGAAAGGGGGTTGTAGCCTCATTATAGTTGGCGTCAGAGAATTAGGGAGATGGAGCTTCCTTTAGGTTGGAGCCTGAGAAATAAGTGGTTGTAGCTATTGGATTACTAAGAGGCGGGGAGGGGGGAGGGGTGAATTAGTAATGAGAAATTATACCAATTCTAACCATAGTATATATTCTTTATCTTTATCAACAACATTCAACAAATTAACATCACTGTATCATATATGAATGCATCCAATATATATATCATAAGCATGTAAACATAGGAAAAATCACATCATCATCACATCAAGAACACAATACACCAATATTTACATGGAAACCCAAATGGGAGAAAACCACTGAAAGATTTCTTATATATATCAAGAATTCATTCATAGGAAGCACCAACTTCCAAATTCTTTAGCTGCAACTGGAAGGATGCTACAACCCCCTATTCTCAGGCTCCAACCTAAAGGAAGCTACAAATCCATGAATTCTTTGGCTCCAACTAGAAGGATTCTACAACCCCTTAAATTCTCCAATTCCAACCAGAAGGTGGATACAACCACCTAGCTCTTAGACTCCAACCTGAAGGAATCTCCAACTCTCTAATTCTATGGATCCAAACGGAAGGAGGCTACAACCCCCTTTACTTTCCCTGTCCTGCTGCCATGAAATATAAGTGAAGACCAACTATCATGGACTCTGTTAACTCCCAAAGTAAAACCGTCCTTTCGGTTGAACTTTGTAGAGGATATCCTAAGCTATTGGTTGCATGCTCAGCTAGTTTTCTGTTTTCATTGTTCAATAAAATTTTTGATACTTGGTTTTATCCAAAAGGTGGAAAAAGGCGACTTTCGGTGGTTTGGGAAAGCCCCCGGCGTGCTCATTAACCACCGAAAGCGTTTGGTTTCGTCAGCAAAACGGTCGATTTGAAATGCAAAGCAACCACCGAAAGGGTTTCGTCGAGCAAAAAGAAAGCTCGTGCTTTCGCACGAGCCATGTGTCAAAACGTTGCAATGATGGAAGTTTCAAACCGCCGATAAGCCCGCGTTAGAGGACATGATGATCGTTCGTGGTTTCGACCGAAAGGTTCCAGATTTCGGCGCATC
Source organism: Picea engelmannii (assembly GCA_009831015.1). Lineage (NCBI taxonomy): Eukaryota > Viridiplantae > Streptophyta > Pinopsida > Pinales > Pinaceae > Picea > Picea engelmannii. Next base: position 162,798 of record ML795152.1, read on the forward strand.
TTAGCACGTCATCTCCAAATCTATGCTAATCATTGACAGTCAGTCACGGTCACACGGAGTTTCATTCCCTCTCAGAAACAGATAAGTTCATGATTGATTGACAGGTTATGTGTTCAGTTTAAAACTCGAAGCGTCATATAGAACCCGGAGATCGCTGCAGATATTTGCCAAACACGCGATTTTCAAGCAAATCGTGATTCCCAAATCTCAGTTCCTCCA
>ML795152.1:169142-191646 GCA_009831015.1 Picea engelmannii
TGCAAACAGTTTTACTTTCTATTTTTAGAAGATCTGATCCATGTTTTTAGGATCAGATGGTTGTTTTGTAATCTTATAAATATTAGAACAAAAAATGAACCAGGGGTTCGATTCTGGAGAGAATTTGGCCATATGTATTGACTTCTTATCTTAATACAATCACAGTCTTCTTTTGCTACTGTTATCAGACTTTTCATGCATCTCTCTATTCTGTATTTTGTTTAAGTTTAGTTCAGCTCTATGCTCATGAACTTGAATGAAAGAATCCTTGCTGTTTAGTATGACCCTGCATTCCATGTACTTGGTTATCTGACCCTGCATTCTACATGTATTTGGTTATCTGAATAGTATTCTTCATATCTCCCTTGTTATATTGCATCTGATCAACAGTTTCTAAAAGAACTGGTTCATTAAAATATTCTGATAAGTAAATCTCTTCATTGTGCTTTATTGGTATCCCATTGATCCACCTACCGAAAAATATTGAATTCTTAAGTTACCAGGCATACTTAGCTTACAACCCTAAGTAGTTCCCTGGAGTGATAACAGACTCTACCACTTTCACTGCCAAAAACTCTATCACTGTCACTATCACTACCACTTCCACTTCCATTGTCACTGCCACTGTCACTGTCACTATCACATCAACCTATCCAACCTATCACTGTCTCATCCAATAAATTAGATCCACTCTCATTTGCATTCAACTCATTCCAAGATCACCAATATCATATCTCAAACAATATGCCTAACATCACCAACACATGCCTATACCAAGCATGTACCGACATCACCACATACCATCGCAAAATATGTGTCTCATATTGGTTGTGGAGCTTGATTAATAGGTATTTTTTTTCAGCCATGTTCATACCCCATGAAGACTATACACCCTGTAATACTGTAAACTCCTTCACCCGGGGGAGTTTTCCCCCTCTGCGGGGTTCGGGGGGCTCATACCTTGGCTGGGGGGTCCGATGAAAAGCGGGCCCCCAGAGGAAAAATTTCCTTGTCAATGTATATTGCAATTTCATAGTAAATCTGGATCGTTCATTATAAGGTCGTAGATCTGACGATAGAAGTTAAGTTAGGGTTTTTTTTCCCTAGAAGGCACCCCTCTTTTATGAGGGAATTGTATTACATCTATGTATCATTGTGAATATTGTATTATGAGATAGGAGACCATGAGAGAAAGAAGAGGAACTTACAATGGCTATGATGTAGGTTGTATCCCTTCATTTTGATGGATAATAAAAAAGTAAGGACCTAGGAATTTCTCTGGTGGACGTAGCCCACACTGGGTGAACCACGTATATATGTGTCTCTATTGTATTTTGTATCTTATGTGTTTTATTTCCACATTTTTCTTATTTTATTTCTTCTCGATCTTGTTTTTCTAACAACTGGTATCAGAGTGAAAGGTAACTTGCAGGAAAAGAGGGTTCCTGGTTTGAGTGGGAGCAATGGAAGAATACGAAAATTTTAGGGTTGAGAAATTTAATGACCAAAACCACCAGTTATGGAAGATGCATATGGAAGATTATTTATATCAAAATGATCTATTCCTACCATTGGGTGGAATAACAATGAAGACGATGACCATGAATGACGAAGAATGGGAGATTCTTGACAAAAGGGCACTAGGAATGATATGGTTGAGCCTGGCAGTGTCAATGGATTTCAATATTTTGAAAGAAAAGACAATGAAGGAGATAATGAATGCATTGAATAAACTGTATGAAAAACCCTCGGTGTCCAATAAGATATTTCTAATGAAGATATTATTTAATATGAAGATGTTATAAGGTGGGTCTGTTGCAGATAATTTAAATGAATTTAATATGATTACTAATCAGCTAAGTTCTGTAGAAGTGGAGTTTTATGATGAGGTCAGGGCTCTTCTAATCTTGTGCTCATTTCCAGAAAGATGGAATGAATTGGTCATGTCTGTAAATAAATATGTCTCTGGTTCAAACACTTTAAAATTTGATGATGTTGTTGGTGTTATCCTTAGTGAGGAAATGCGACGAAAAAGCAAAGGTGAGACATCAAGTAATGCATTAAACATGGAGAACATGGGAAGACAAAAGGATAAAGGAAAGGGCTTAGGGAACTGTAGGAATTCTAGGAAGGGAAGATTCAAATCCATACTGGGAAAGATAGAGTGCTGGAATTGTGGGAAGAAAGGACATCTGAAGAAAGATTGCAAAGCTCTAAAGAAACAAAGAGATGGACAATAGGAGAAAAATCAGGATGCAAATGTAACATGTGATGTGGTACAAAATGATTTGATTCTTTCTGTAGATAATGTTTTCGAGTCTTGGGTAGTATATTCGGGGGCTTCATTTCATGCCACACCCCATATGAAACATTTTCTAGATTATGTTCAAGGTGATTTTGGACAGGTTCATTTGGGTGATGATGCACCATGCAAAATTGTTGGAATGGGAAAGACAAAAATGAAGCAAATGAATGGAAACCAATGGATGTTGAAAGAGGTAAGACATGTTCTAGATCTAAGAAAAAATATAATTTAAACAGGGAAGTTGGAAAGTGAAGGTTTTATATCTATATTACAGATAAGGCATGGAAGGTCACCAAAGGATCACAGGTGATAGCAAAAGGAGAGAAGGTAGGTACATTGTATTTATGTACTGGTAATATTGATTCTTCTATCTCTTTAGCTTCTACAAGAGTGGATACAACACTGTGGCATCATAGGCTTGAACACATGAGTGATAAGGGGATGCATATACTTCACAAAATAAATTTGCTTCCAGATCTTAATCAAATTGATTTGGATTTCTGTGAGCATTGTGTTTATGGAAAACAAAAGAGAGTCAGATTTCTCAGAGTCAGAAAAAAAAGAAGAGTGAAAGGTTAGATCTTGTGCATATAGATGTATGGGGACCAAATCAGGTATCATCTCTTGGTGGCTCTCATTATTATGTTAATTTTATTGATGATGAAACTAGAAAAAACTTGAGTTTATTGCATTCAACAAAAATATGATGTTTTTGATATTTTTAAGAAATGGAAAGCTTTGGTTGAGAATGAGATAGGAAAAAGGTTGAAGTGTATCAAATCAGACAGTGGAGGTGAATATTGCAGAAAAGATTTTGATAATTACTATTCATACCATTGGGTTCCTAGAGAGAATATAGTTCCAAGAATACCACAAGAAAATGGTGTGTCATAAAGGATGAACATGACAATCATGGAGCGTGCAAGGAGTATGAGACTGCATGCTGGGTTTCCCTTACAGTTTTAGGAAGATGCTATAGATATTGTTGTTTACTTAATAAATAGAGGAACTTCAAGCTATTTGGATGGTGGAATTTTAGAGGAGGCATGGATAGGTAAAAAGGTAAACTATTATTTTTTGAAGACTTTCGGTTGTGAAGCATTTGTCCATATTGATAAAGAAAATATAACAAAGCTTGAGGAAAAATACAAGAAGTGTATCTTTATTGGATATGGTGTTAATGATTTTGGTTATCACTTATGGGATTATGAAAATCACAAAATCATTAGGAGTAGAGATGTCATATTCAATGAGAAGATCATGTACAAATATCATTTGCTGGGAAAGATACAAGAAAAAGAAAAAACTAGAATACACAATTCTTGATGAGATCATTGAAAAATAAATTCTAAAGGTACCAAAAAATCAAAATGTACAACAATAGGAGCAACATATACCTCAAAATCCTACAAGTGTTGTTAGAATATCTACCAGTTTAAGTAGACCCCCTGAACGCTACTCTCCTTCATTGTATTATTTATTGTTGACTGATTCTGGTGAACCCGAATGTTATGAAGAGGCAATGCAGGTAGACATTAAAAATAAGTGGGAGCAAGGAATGAAAGAGGAAATGGATTCCTTGGTAAATAACCAGACTTGGGACTTGGTTCAGTTTCCTGCAGGAAAATAAGCATTGCATAATAAATGGGTTTACAAGTTGAAGGAAGAAGAGGGAGGAAAAACACAATATAAGGCTAGACTTGTTGTAAAGGGGTTTGCACAAAAGAAAGATATATATTTTGATGAAATAATTTCTCCTGTTGTTAAAATGAATTGAATTAGGACTATTTTAAGTCTTGTGGCAGTAGAAGATTTGCATCTTGAAGAGTTAGATGTAAAAAAAACTTTTCTCCATGGGGATTTGGATGAAGAGATTTATATGCAGCAGCCAGAGGGGTATGAGGTCAAAGGAAAGGAGATTTTGGTATGAAGGTTGAAGAAGAGCTTGTATGGCCTAAAGAAATCTCCAAGGAAATGTTATTTGAATTTTGACAGGCTTATGACATAACAAGGTTATAGTAGATGCCATTCTAATCATTGTGTTTATTTTAAAAAGCTAGAAAATTGAAGCTATATTATCTTTCTATTGTATGTAGATGACATGCTTGTTGTAGGGTATAATATGTAGGATATAAATATGCTCAAGAAGAAATTATCTAATTCATTTGCGATGAAGGATTTGGGTGTTGCAAAGAAAATACTTGGTATGAGAATAACAAGAGATAAGAAAAAATGCAAATTGACATTGTCTCAGGGTGAGTACTTAGAGAAGGTGTTGGAGAGGTTTAGAATGTAGAATGAAAAACCAGTTAGTACACCTTTGGCCAACCATTTCAAATTAACTAAGGAAATGTGTCCGAAGACACATGAGTAGATAGAATACATGTCCAGGGTCCCTTATTCATCAACAATTGGTAGCTTGATGTATGCGATGGTTTGCACAAGACTAGATATTGCACATGCAGTGGGAGTTGTGAGCAGGTATATGAACAATCTAGGTAAAGAACATTGGGAGGTAGTAAAGTGGATTCTTAGGTATTTGAGAGGTACTGCTAGTCATGCATTATGTTTTGGAGGTTTAGAAATTGTTCTACATGGATATGTTGATTAACATATGGAAGGTGATAAAGATAGTAGGACGAGCACCACATGGTATGTTTTTACTATAGGTGGAACAATAGTAAGTTGGATTTCAAAACTGCAAAAGGTTGTTTCACTTTCAACAATAGAATCAAAGTATGTTGCTGCTACAGAGGCTAGTAAAGAAATGATTTGGTTACAGAGGTTTATGGAGGAATTGGGAAAGAAGTAGGAGAATAGCAGGTTGTACTGTGATACTGAGAGTGCCATTCATCTTGCAAAGAACTCAACATTCCATTCTAATACTAAACATATACATCTCATGTACCATTTGATAAGGTCAACTTTCGAAGATGGACAACTAAAGTTGGAAAAGATACATACTAGCCAGAATTCCGGAGACATGTTAACAAAGGGAGTAACCAGGGAGAAACTGAGTTCCTTCTTAGTTTCAATTGGTATTCAAACATGAAGGTGAAGATGAGAATTTTTCCAAGTCCAAGAAGGATCATAGTCCAGTAGATACAACAACGATGGAGTTTTTGATATTAATCTCCAAGTGGGAGATTATTGGTTGTGGAGCCTGATTATCTTCCTGATTCATAGGTCTTTGTTTTTAGCCATGTTTATACCCCATGAAGACTATGCACACCATAATACTATACACTCCTCCACACTGAGGGGTTGGAGGGGGGGCTTGACCCCCTTGTGGGGTTTGGGCGAAGCCCCCGAAATTTTTACAAGGAAAAATTTCCTTGTAAATGTATATTGTAATTTCATAATAAATATGGACCATTCATTATAAGGTCATAGATCTTACAGTAGAAGTTATGTTAGGGTTTTGTTGCCCTAGAAGGAAACCCTCTTTTATGAGGGAATTATATTGCAGCTATGTATCATTGCAAATATTGTATTCCGAGAGAGGAGACTGTGAGAGAAAGAAGAGGAAATTACAGCGAGTGTGTTGTAGGTTGTATCCCTTCATTCTACTGGATAATAAAAAGGAAGGACCTGGCAATTTCTCTGGTTGACGTTTCCCACACTGGGTGAACAACATATATCAGTGTCTCTTTGTATTATGTATCTTCTGTGTTTTATTTCCGTATTTTCCTTATTTTATTGCTCCATGATCCCGTTTTCTAACATCTCAACCAAGTACCAATCCGTTCCATGCATCAACCATGCATCAACCTATGCCTATACCATCAACAAGTGCATCAACCATGCACCAAACCTATATCACCACCTATACCATACCATGCTCCAACCATGCACATTGACCATGTATATCAACACCATATACATTAACCATGTATATAAATGTTATAAAAACAGGATCACGGAGCAATAAAATAAAACAAATGTGGAAATAAAACACAGAAGATACACAATACAATAGAGACACAGATATACGTGGTTCACCCAGTGTGGGCTATGTCCACCAGAGAAATTTCCAGGTCCTTCCTTATTATTATCTAGCAAAATGAAGGGATACAACCTACAACACACCCGCTCTAACTTCATTTTATCTCTCTCATAGTCTCCTCTCTCAGAATACAATATTCACCATAACACATAGATGCAATACAATTCTGTCATAAAGGAAGGTTTCCTTCTAGGGAAAAAAACCCTAACATAATCTCTATTGTAAGATCTGCGACTTAATGATGAATGGTCAATATTGACTATGAAATTACAATATACATTTACAAGGTAATTTTTTCCTTCAAGGGATTCTCCCCCGAACCCGCCTTGGCCCCTGGACCCCGTCGGGGGGGAAATCCCCCCTACGTGGAGGGGTGTACAGTCTTTCAGGGTCTATAGTAATCATGGGGTATAAACACAGCTGAAAAACAAAGACCTCTTAATTAGGAAGATAATCAGGCTCCACAACCAACAATCTCCCACTTGGAGACTGATCACAACAACTCCACTGTTGTTGTATATGTTCGGCTATGATCCTTCTTGGACCTAGAAAATTTCTCATCTCCTCCTTCATACATGAAGGCCAACTGAAAATGAGCATGAAATCATCTTCTCTCTGGTTACTACCTTTGTTAACATGTATGTAGGATTTTGGCTAGTATGTATCTTTTCCAACTTTAGTTGTCCATCTTCCAAAATTGACCTTATGAAATGGTACATGATATGTATATGTTTATTATTAGAATGGAAGGCTGAGTTCTTTGCAAGATGAATGGCACTCTCGCTACATTATAACCTTCTATTCTACTGCATTTTTCCCAATTCCTCCATAAACCTCTATAAACAAATAATATCTTTACTAGCCTATGTAGCAACAACATACTCTACTTCCGTTGTTGAAAGTGCAACAACATTTTGCAGTTTCATAATCCAACTTATTGTTGTTCCACCTACTGTAAAAACATACCCTGTGGTGCTCCTTCTGCTATCTTTATCACTTGCCATATATGAATCAACATATCCCTATAGAACAATGTTTGAATCTCCAAAACATAATGCATGACTAGCAGTACCTCTGAAATACCTGAGAATCCACTTTAATTCCTCCCAATGTTCTTTACCCGAATTGTTCATATACCTGCTCACAACTCCCACTACATGTGCAATATCTGGTCTTGTGAAAACCATCACATACATCAACCTACCAACTGATGATGAATAAGGGACCCTGGACATGTATTCTATATCCTCCTGTGTCTTGGGACACATTTCCTTGGTTAATTTGAAATGGATGGCCAAAGGTGTACTAACTGTTTTTTCATTCTACATTCTAAACCTCTTCAACACCTTCTTTATGTACTCAACCTGAGACGATGTCAATTTGTGATTTTTCCTATCTCTTTTTATTCTCATACCAAGGATTTTATTTGAAACACCCAAATCCTCATCACAAATGAATTATCTAATTTATTCTTGAGCACATTTATATCCTGCATATTATACACTGCAAGAAGCATGCCATCTACATATAATAAAAAGATAATATAACTTCCATTTTTTAGCCTTTTAAAATAAACACAGTGATAAGAATTACATCTACTATAACCTTGTTCTGTCATAAACTTGTGAAACTTCAAATACCACTGCCTTAGAGCTTGCTTTAGGCTATACAAGCTCTTCTTCAACCTGCATACCAAATTTTCCTTCCCTTTGACTTCATACCCCTATGGCTGCTGCATATAAATATCTTTATCCAAATCCCCATGGAGAAAAGTTGTTTTTACATATAACTGTTCAATATGCAAATCTTCTATTACCACAAGACTTAAAATAGTCCTAATTGAAGTCATTTTAACAACAGGAGAAAATATTTCATCCAAATCTATACCTTTCTTTTGTGCAAACCCCTTTACAACAAGTCTAGCCTTGTACCTTTTTTTACCTCCATATTCTTCCTTCAACATGTAAAACCATTTATTCTGCAATTCTCTTTTTCCTTCAGGAAAATGAACCAATTCCCAAGTTTGGTTATTTACCAAGGAATCCATTTCCTCTTTCATTCCTTTCTCCCACTTCCTTTTAGTGTCTACCTGCATCGCCTCTTCATAACTTTCTGGTTCAACATAATCAATCAACAATAAATAATACAATGAAGGAGAGTATCGTTCAAGGGGTCTACTTAACCTGGTAGATCTTCTAACAACACTTATAGGAGTTTGAGGTACCTGTTTCTCCTGTTGTTGTACATTTTGATTTTCTGGTACCTTTGGAATTTCTTTTTCAGTGATCTCATCAAGCATTGTGTCTTATGGTTTTTCTATTTGTTGTTTCCTTCCCCGCAATTGATCGTTATACATGACCTTCTCATTGAATATGAAATCTCTAATCCTAATGATTTTGTAATTTTCATAATCCCATAAGTGATAAACAAACTCATTAACACCATATACAATAAAGGTACACTTCTTGGATTTTTCTTCAAGCTTAATTCTATTTTCTTTATCAATATGGACTAATGCTTCACAACCGGAAGTCTTCAAAAATGAATAGTTTACCTTTTTACCCGTCCATGACTTCTCTAGAATGCCACCATTCAAATAAATTGAAGGTCCTTTGTTTATCAAGTAAACAACAATATCTACAATATCTTCCCAAAATTGTAAAGGGAACCTTGCATGCAATCTCATACTCCTTGCATGCTCCATAATTGTCCCGTTCATCCTTTATGACAGACCATTTTCTTGTGGTGTTCCTGGAACTGTATTCTCTCTATGAATCCCATGGTATGAACAATAATCATCAAATGACTTGCTTCAGTATTAACCTCCATTTTCTGATCTGAGTCACTTCAACCTTTTCCCCATCTCATTCTCAACCAAAGCTTTCCATTTCTTAAAAGTATAAAAAACATCATGTTTTTTTTTAATGCAATAAACCCATTTTTTTCTAGTTGCATCATCAAAAAGTAACACAATAATGAGATCCACCAAGATATGATACTTGAGCTAGTCCCCATACATATGTATTCACAAGATCTAAATTTTCATTTTTCTTTACCTTTCCAACTCTGAGAAATTTGACTCTCTTATGTTTTCCATAAACACATTGCTCATAGAAATCCAAATCAAATTGTTTAATATTTCACAAAAACTTTATTTTGTGAAGTATCTACATCCCCTTCTCACTCATGTGTCCAAGACTATGATGCCCCAATGATGTATCTACTCCTGTAGAAGCTAAAAAGATAAAAGAGTCAGTATTACTAGTACATAAATACAATGTACCTACCTTCTCTTCTTTTGTTATCACTAGTGATCCTTTGGTGACCTTCCACGCCTTATCTATACATACAAATATACATCCTTCACTTGCCAACTATCGAGTTGAAATTAGATTTTTCCTTAGATCTGGAACATGTCTTATCTCTTTCAACAACCATTGGTTTCCATTCTTTTTCTTTATTTGTACCTTTCCCATTCCAACAATTTTGCATGGTGCATCATCATTCAAATGAACCTGTCCAAAATCACCTTCAACATAATCTAGAAAATGTTTCCTATGGGGTGTGGCATGAAATGAAGCCCCCGAATCTACTACCCAAGACTCAGAAATATTATCTATAGAAAGAATCAAAGCATCTTGTAACACATCACATGTTACATTTTCTTCTTGATTTTTCTCATTTTGTCCATCTCTTTGTTTCTTTGGAGCTTTGCAGTCTTTTTTCACATGTCCTTTCTTCTCGCAATTCCAACACTCTATCTTTCCCAGTATGGATTTGGATCTTCCCTTCCTATACTTCCCACGGTTCCCTTGAATCTTTCCTCTTTCCCTTTGTCTATGCTTGTTTTCCATAGTCAAAGAATTTCCTGATGTCTCACCTGTGCTTTTCCTTCACATTTCCTTGCTAAGGATAACACCAACAACATCATCCAACTTTAATGTGTTTTAACCAGAGAAGGATTTACTTACGAACATGACCAAGATATTCCATATTTCTGGAAATGAACATAGAATCAAAAGATCACTAATATCATCATCAAAGATCACTTTTACAGAAATTAACTGACTAATGACCGTGTTAAAATCATTTAAATGGTCAGTTACAGACCCACCTTCTGACATCTTCATATTAAACAAACGCTTCATTAAAAATACCTTGTTGGAGGACGAGGGTTTTTCATACAGTGAAGCCAATTTCTTGATTAGATCCTCAGTTGTAATTTCAATTGAAATGTTAAAAGTCACCATCACTGCCATGCACAGTCGTATTGTTCCCAGTTCCTTTCTGTCAAGAATATCCCATTCTTCATCCTTCATACTTGCCAACTTATTTTCTTTTCCACTCAATAGTATGAAAAGATCCTTTTGATATATATAATATTCCATTTGCATCTTCCACAACTTAGTTTTGGCCATTAAATTTCTTGACCCTAAACTTTCCTTCTTCCTCCATTGCTCCCACTTGAACCAGGAACCCTCTTTCTTTCCTGCAAATTACCTTTTGCTCTGATACCAATTGTTAGAAAAACAAGATCACACATCAATAAAAGAAAACAAATGCAAAAATAAAACACAAAAGATACAAAATACAATAGAGAGACATATATACGTTGTTCACCCAGTGTAGGATATGTCCACCAGAGAAATTTCTAGGTCCTTCCTTATTATTATCCAACAAAATGAAGGGATACAACCTACATCACACCCGATCTAACTTCCTCTTCTCTGTCTCACATTCTCCTCTCCCAAAACACAATAATCACCATAATATACAACCACAATACAATTCCCTCATAAAGGAGGGTTTCCTTCTAGGGAAAAAACCCTAACATAATATCTCTTGTCAGATCCATGACTTAATGATGAACGATCAATATTGACTATGAAATTACAATATACATTTGCAAGGAATTTTTTTTCTTTTTGGGGATTCTCCCTCAAATCCTCGCTAGCCCCCGGACCCCCTAGTCGGGGGGATGAGCCCCCCGGTACATCAAGACTTGTACCATGTACAAATCTTCTACCATACCATGTATCAACCATGTACATCAACACCTATACCATACTATGTACCATATAGCATACACCATATACTGTGAAATGTATCTAAACCATATACCATATCATCAACCATAATAAGATCTGTACCATATCATCAATGAAGCATATCAAAGAATATTTGCAATCCCCTCATGCATACATCACCATACAACATGAATATCGATCAATCAATTGCAAGTAGATCAAAGGTGTGAACTAAAGGAAACCATATCGGTACTATACCATACATAAGAGTGTTACTCACTCAACCAACCAGTCAACATATACCATATCCAAGTACCACAAACATCACACCAAGAATTCCCTAAACATTTAACACATCATAAGCAAATCTAAATATCAAAACTAGCACAAAACCATACCAGAACTTTTGTAGATGACCTGAACCTCTAGAACACTTAAATGTGTAATTTCTTTAGAATTCAGGGACTTGGGATTATCTTTTATCCCAAATTTACTAGTGCCTCTCTAGACAGATACTAACCGACCCACGAGCATGCCTCGCTTGACAGATATAGTGCAACCCATGAGGATGCCAATAATTAGGTTTTTTCAAAAAACCTTTCCTTCTGCAGCTCTGAAACTTTCATACTTTTCCCACACCTTCTTTTCTACCTTAGACTTTCCATCACATTCACAAAAATTCCAAGATATACCATAACCATTCACTAAACCATAACAATTCACTAGATCGCAAGATAGATTATCAATGAATAAGTGTGTGAGTGTGTCTCAATGAATGACTCCATGAGGTGTATTTATACTTTTTATAGCTAACCTATTTCCTTAATCTTAGGGCTCCTTGAATTTCTTGTTACAATCACTTTTCCCTGTTACTCATTGACTTGTAACCAACTAGGGATTCTTGACCATTCTTTGGGGATTCCAATTTTACAAGTCCATATCTCCCTGATCGTGAGGAACCATGCAACATTCCACATATCACCAGAAATGGAATGATGTGTACTATCCATCTATGATAGTATTACCTGCAATTAAACTATACTTCATGACCAAAAATCTCAATCAACTTTGGGTCCCATAACCACACCTCTGAGGCTATATGTAGACTATATCAAATGTACCCAACTAACTCACCATTAATATCGATTATAAAAATGTCAATCAACTGTCCAACATCTCTAAAACTCTCCAAGGGTTGACATCAATATATAATGGTTGACATCAATCTCCAAGATACTTCTTCAAGGGTTGACATCAATGAAAGATGACAGTCCAAATCAACTGTCCAACAATCTCCCCCTTTGGAATTGATGGAAACATCGACATTGATGGAAACACTTAGACATGTTAAAACTCATTCTCATGCCCCCCCTGTGACCATTTCTCCTCATCAATGCTTCTAACTCCCCCCCTTCAAAATCAATGGAAAAGGGTATCTCTCCTTGGAGCTGCTCCCCCTTTCTTCATGCATCTGATCTTTCTCTTCACAAATGTCTCTGACCAAAGGTTAAATCCCCTTGTCAATATGTCTCCTCCTGATACTGTACCTTCTCTAACTAATCATAGGAAAAATAATATCTCACCCTGTGGGTATGTCTTCCTCTGTCTACATGCTACTGATATTCCTTTCTGGATATCTCTCTTTGATGATCAACAGGATGTATAAATACCTGTGAAATGTTTCCTTTCCTCTCTTCTAGTTCTACTTATTGTCCATTGGTGCTTCCTCATGTAATTCACTTCATCAGGTAATTCACTGACATATATAAAAAACATTCAAAATTTGATTTCTTCAATCACTTGTCATGTTCACTTGACCATGATATCAAATGATTTCCTTATGATGATATATCTTCTGTTGAAAATTTCTCTTTCCCTGTTATGTTGTTCCTTTCACTTCTTTCTTTTCTGTGACCAACCAATCCCAACTGATTCCACTGATTCCAATTGTAAATAAACTGCTATGCATCATTTCTGACCCATACTCTATGTACCTACTAAGCATATCATGAATCCATCTCTACCCATATGTCACAAACTATCCACAACTTTGCTACTCAACTGACCACAATGTTGACCCATCTATCGCTATACTATTCTGATGACTTCACCTGAATATACTGCAATTGATCATCACATGTTCCTATTTATTAGACTGAATCAAATATATCCACTGATATGATCTATATTCTCATCAAACTCTATATGTATGGAACAACCTATACTGAAGATATCCTTCCCTGAATACACACATGCAATACAATCATAAGCTTCTGTCGGTGTAACTGTTAACTTCCATCTGTTTGAAATCATTCTATACTTCTGCTATATGACTTCTTTGAATATGTCTATGTAAACAATTCATACCACTCGAAAGATGTTTCTTTGATCTATAGTAGCTACTGCACCAAATTCCCCTATTCAATATTCATATTTACTTGGATTCTTAAAGCCGGATAGCTTAGAACAATACCTGCTCTGATGCAAAGCAATATTCATCCATGTAGACATCTTCCTCTTCATCCTCTTTCTAAATTCTGTCATCATCCTGAGTTTTGACATATTCTTCTTCATCCTCCGCTTGAATTCTTACACTTTCCTCTTTTCTTTCAAATTCATCATGATCTCGTGCTGTTGCAAATCCTGTAAGCACGATTCCTTGGACCTGTTCTTCTTTTTCTTCACTTTGTTTCAAATCCTTCTTGTATCTGTCATCAATATTTTCTTTCATAGAAGGATTTATCATGCTTTTGGAATTTCTAGATATGTGTCCATAGTTGTGGAATTTGTAACATTCAATATTATGTTGAGCCACATATGCATTTCTTGCCTAATCATTTCTTTCATAAGCCCTACAATTTACAACTTTATGTCCAAAGTTAGTACAATTAAAACAATTACCATAAAATAAATTTACATACCTGGAAGTGAATGATCTTCTTTGTGGTGTAGTCCTTCCATAATTCTGCCTTGAATGATCAAGATCTTCTCTTTGGTTGTTTCTTTCAAGGTGATTGAAGCTTCTTTGTTTCCTAAATGTAGAAGGTATTTTGTGTTCAACCCTTTCTGATTCTTGTTGACCATGATTCCTTCCTTTGAGAACTTCTGCATAACTCCTGTGTTCTATTTATTTCTTCATGGAGCTTGAATCTTCCTCAAAATGAACATTCTTGTATCCTAGTCTAGAGTTTTCATTGTATGGCCTTTGATTGTGGAGAATGTTTTCTAACACTTGAGAACTTTTCAAGTTCTTGCTGAGCTTGTTGACTTCAAAGCTCAATGTCACGATTTCCTTCTCAAGCTTCTCACACTCCTTTTCTTTCTTTATCATATGGATCTGGATTACTTCTTCCTTTCTTTTTCTTTGTTCAAGTTGGGTTTTCAAGTAGATGTTTTTCTTCCTTTCTTTCTTTAGCTGTGTTGACGCCAAAAAATCCCAACATGGATCCCTGTCTGCAAATAGGTTGCAATTCCTTATTATTTATATATAAATAATAATATACTAGATAGGTGGGACCCCATTTGTGAATGAATATGGAGGATGACTCACCTTTTTATTGCGCTCATGTCTATTTTTTGCAAAAATGACTCTACGGTTTTAAAAATTTGAAACCACTTTCCAAGTGAAATGGGCTATGATAGGTTTATTGGCGATTTGATTCAAAGGGAAAAGATGTTGTTTTAATGAGCATATTGGTTTATTCTACTGCACATATATTTTTATTGGTTCATTCAAACTCCAAGCATGGGCTATATTTGGTTATGGCATATTGCACTTATGAATTCTTTTGATTATCATAGACATTGGTTAATTTTGAAGAGTGGAAATTCTTCCCTAGAAATTAATGTGGGACATACGATATGCCTTGTGCTAAGTGTTAATCACACACATAAAACTCAAAAACCTTATGGAAGGTGGAAAACTTGACTTTGTATTGAATTGTTGTTTGTAACTATGGTGGATTATGCACTAGAGGTGTTAGTGCACTCGTACTGGGCTATGATAGAGTTAATGTAAGATACAACGTGCAATTACTTCACACCGCTCTAACCATACCTTGAGGTCACCACCCTTGCAGGGTTCACATTTGGTTGATTTCTTGGTTGGTGTTGCTTTTGTTTTTCTTGGACTTGGAGGAAATAATTGTGTTTGTGGTTTCCCCCGACATTCTACATACATGTATGATAACTCTCACTCCTCCATTCATGAAATATAACTCCGCTTAGAATAAAGTCATGAGGTTGGCTCTTGCGTTTGCTTACAGACTGTGTTTTTTCGAAGTTTAATACATGTGGGTATTAACTATGTAATGGCATTTAAAGTGGAGGTTTTCTTTGTTAGTGTTCAAGTGTTTTAAGTTGATGATGGCATTAGAACTCCTTTCTGTTCAGATTATGTAATTGCTTTATGTCCAGAATGAACACTGCTTTGTGCTATAACTATTGGCAAGTTTTATGGAAAACATTGTTTGGGGTTCACTCATCTCTGGTCATTAAAATTTGAGGGTTTCTCCATGAGATAAAAGAATGGTTGTTTTCTTGATTTCATTACCCAGTCTTGGAAGATTTGTAACTCCTTCAAACTGTCTGCCAACTATTGTATATATATGAATACATTTTCCTTACGACCACCATGAGAAGTCTGTGGAAGAGGTCCGTGGAAAGTCTATGTTAAGAGATGGTTAAATATTTGTGTTTTTGGATACAAATCCTTTGTGAAGATTTCACCTTTGCGTTCACCCATACCTAGATTCTTCTTTTAATGTATGGAAATTACGATTTTCGAGCTCAAGTCTTGATGAATGTTATATGCAATTAACCTGACAGTAGGAAGGCTTGTTATTTGCATTAAACCTCATTTCGTTGGTTGATTATTCACATGGTTTTTTGGTCGATTTTGAAAACTGAATAATGATAAAATTAAAGGAGAACCAGTTTCACATGGGTTTCGAACCCAATCTGTTACACAACAAATATTGAAAGTGGTAATACCAACCTTGTATGTTGAAGAGTGGTTGGCTTATGTTGTGTTCCATCGTGTGCTTGATGTGGTCTATTTTTAGTTTTTGGAATGATTATGTGGACAATCTATTATTAAAACAACTCTGTGAATAAAAGCAAAGAGTGTGCATTGGATAATCTTGGAGCTTTCATGGTGTTTTGAAACAACAATATGTTGGATTTGACTTACTAAACAAATAAAAGTTTTGGCAATTGTTTTATTGACGACATCGAAAATTTTTGGGTATCATTGCATATAATAGAACAATAATCATTTTTCCCTTTCATTATACCATTTTTTTCTCACTATATTCCCCTCATCCTCCCAAATACATTAAAACACTTCCTGTTCTATTATTACGATTTAAAATTATTTATGGAAAGAAAAGGGATTAATATGAAAGCTGGTTGATGAATGGTGTTTGAAGGTTGAATATAGATACAATCTCTATTACTTCTGAATTTGTTTGAACAATATTCGTTTATCTTGTCCCATCCATACTACTGTTTTTCGCACATTATAAACCCCTCATCTACCCAATAGCCCTACTACTCCCTGTTCTAATAGAAATTGATTGATGAAGTTTTAAGGTGTTGATGGATGGATTGCATGTGTTTTTGTGGTGAATAATAGAGCAAACCTTTTGATTTTATTTAGGTAGAGTTTTATGCATGGATTGTTAAGTGTTTTTCATGACATGTTGGAATATTTCTTCAGTATGAGCTGCTTTAGGGGAGGCAGTAATGGAAGAGGAAATAAATGTAGAGGAAATTGGCAAAGGGGCCACATAAGGCCATGGTTTTCAATACATTTTGATGCCGATCCAAAAGAATTGATTTATATTTTTCAAGCTGGGTTATTCAACCTAGTTGGCCATGGAATCCTCCAACCCCAAGCTGAGAGACCTCCCTTCCAACCACATCAAAAATTTTCTGGTATCCTTGTTCCCCCTGATGTGTCTATGCCGCCAGAACCACCTGCCAATGATGGTTGGCAAGAGATTGTCAAGTAGCCTGCTGCTCATCAACATAGTTGGCCTACTGCTTCTTTTCCATTACCTCCTCCACCACCAAAAATTCCTAATGCCCAAGCTGATCATGCTGTCTCACCCGTGCGGTCTTCCCTTGTTGGTAGAGGCTAAAAAAAAATATCCCCAAGCCTAAACAATATAAAGGAAAAGGAGTGGCCACTCCCTCCAAGTCATCTAAAGAGACCTCTGAATATGTGTCCTCCCGCCTTCATATTAAAGATGATTGTTCTCATGTTATCAGTGCAGTTCAGCCTCAAGGTTCCAATCAACTTAAGGATGCCACAAAAATATCAAAAGGGGACAATAGTGAAAAAGAGGACAAATGCCTCTCACAGTAAATACAGTTTTTGATGATGATTAATGTTATTTTTTATGTTGAAGACAATCTTTTTACTTTGCCAATATTTTGGACAACAAGCATATATTTAGGAAGTATTTTGGACAACATGGATATAATGCTATTTTTTTGGATATTGTCATGTTATATTTTGTTGATATTTAAATATTTGGTCATAAATATGAGCATGGGAGTTACAAGAAGAATGTTTGAATCAAATGATTGGGGTTTTCTATTTCATATTTGATGATTATTGAAAGAAATGAATGGGAGTCACAAGGGGTCCCACCTATTTAGTTATTATTTAATTAGACCCTTACTTAAATATATTATTATTATTATATTGTCTCAACTAATTAGTTAAGATAGTTAAGCTTAACCAAAAAGGTAGTTGAACTACCATAACTTGTTGAAAAGGAATAAAATCTCAATGAAAGGAAGAGACAAAGGGGGAGAGAATAGAAGGAGAACTACAACCATAAGGTTTTCTCTATACTAGTGAGATACTTTCAATTTTCATTCATTCTAAGTTTATTAGAAGGCTTAACCCTCTTGATGACAACATGGTCTTATTGAAGGTAGCAAGATTCAAAACTGAATCACATATTTCAACAACTTGTTTTAAAGGTGTATGATTTATCTTTGGCAGTCTGTGTGTTCTTGTTTGTTTATGAATTGAATTTCATGACTGATAAATAATATCTTGCAGATTCAAGTGAAAACAATTTGTGGCAAGATGATCCAAATGTTTAGCTTCAATTTTCTTTTGTTGTCAGAGTCTTTTTGTATGGTTCCCATCGGAGGCTTCTAAATATGACTTTGGTCCCTACCCTCGCAGGGGTTTGTAAAGAGAATCCAATATTGTATCTCAGAATGAAATCAATAAAAAAATAAGATAAATGTTTCAGTCTCACATATGAATTTTGATGATTTGGTTCACTCTTTTGCTTTTATCTCCACACACACACTCATATAATTTATGTATACATTCATGTAAATTTTGTTTGAGTTTATTTCTTTTGCATAGTCACATATAATATATTAAGTGATTGTTTTAAGGCTATAAACACCGGGCGACATTCCCAACTATCTTTCCTTAGCCCAACAAGATCTGAAAATGCTTGAGTAAGGTTGTCCATACCTTTTCCTCAACAATATCAATTAAAGCATTGATTAATTCTGCCTCAAAATCCACTTCAACTTCTTCGCCATTTTTTTTTATTTTCCATAGCCACAAAGAGTACTCTCTTTGAGTCACTGCCACTTTCATTATCTTAGTCAGATGAAGAACTATCTTCTCTTGTGTAGAGATTTTTCTTGAAGACTTTCCTTTTATATTTCATGTTTCCCTTTTAATATTTATTTTCTGTCTTGGGATCTTCCTCTTCATCACTATCTGACCTCTTATCATAAGGACACTTATTTGAAAAATGACCAATTTTACCACAATTAAAATAGTTTAAGGGAAGTATACATTTGTACTTGCTGGTTCCTTTCTTCATCTTCCTTACGAAGTTGGAAATTTATTCATACTCATATGAATCATCGCTACAATTTCAATTTGGTTGTCGGGGTTTTTCTTCTTTGTCCTTTTGAATGATTTAAAAGATGCTTCTTTTGTGGATGGATTTTCCTGTTTTGTCCTCAATTTATAAGATGTAAATATTCCATGTAGCTCATCCATGCTTATCGTACCCAAGTCTGCTCTTTCCTCTAGGGATGAAATCATTGGATCAAATCTCATTGGTAGAGACCTCAGTACCTTTGGAACAATGATTGATTTGTTCATTTCTTCTCCCAAACCTTTAATAACATTCACTATTTCATCAACTCGTAGAAAGTAGGTTTTAATGTCTTCCTCTTCTTTCATATTCAATTGTTCAAATTGACCTCTGTAAGTTTTAAGATTGGCTCCTTTGACTTTGGCATCCCCTTCATAAACATTCTGAAGTTTGTCCCATATCTCCTTTGTAGAATTACAATGCATAACCTTAACATATATTGAATCAACCAAACCATTCAGGATATCATTTTTATCCCTCAAATTGTTTTGAATGAGATTATTTCCATCATTATCTGTTGGAGGAGTGGCAGGTTCTTTGTATCTATCTACCATTGATTACCAAACATCAAATCCATGTGCTTGAACATATGTTTTCATCCTTCTGCTCCATAATGCATAGTTCTTTCCATCAAATTGAGGTATCCCATTCTTATACAAATTGTTGCTCTCCATGATCTTCCTTCCAGTGGTTAAACTATTTCTTGAATGACTTTCTCTGATACCAATTGTTGTATTACAAAGAGGTGGGGGGGGGGGTGTGAATCAATAATGAGAAATTATACAACTTTTAACCACAATATATATTCTTTATCTTTATAAAAAATATTCAACAGTTTATCATCAATGTATCATATACGAATTCATCCAATATATATTCCATAAGCATGTAAACATAAGAAACATCACATCATCATCAAATCAAGAACAAAGTACACTAGTATTTACGTGGAAACCCAAATGGGAGAAAACCACATAATTCTTTCTTATATATATCAAAAATTTATTCATAGGAAGCACCAACTTCCAAATTCTCTAGCTACAACTGGAAGGAGGCTCCAGCCCATTATTCTGAAGATCCAACCAAAAGGAAGCTACAACTACCTGAATTCTACGACTCCAACTAGAAGGAGGCTACAAACCCCTAAGTTCTCTATCTCCAACCGGAAGGTGGCTACAACCACCTAGTTCTCAGGCTCCAACCTGATGGAAGCTCCAACTCCATGATTCTCTAGATCCAATCGGAAGGAGGCTACAAACCCCTTTCCTTTCCCCGTTCTACTGCCTTGAAATATAAGTGTATACCAACTATCACAAACTCTACCACTGTCACTTCCATAAACTCTGTCACTGTTACTATCAATTCCACTTCCACTGCCACTGTCACTATCACATCAACCTATCCAAACTATCACTATCTCATCTAGTAAATTAGATCCACTCTCATCCACATGCAACTCATGCCAATATCACCAAGATCATATCTCAAACCATATGCTCAACATCACCAACACATGCCTCTACCAAGAATGTGCCAACATCACCACATACCATCATAAGATATGTGTCTCAACCAAGTACCAACATGTACCATGCATCAACCATATAGCAACCTATACCTATGCCATCAACAAGTGCATCAACCATGAACCAAACCTGTATCACCACCTATACCATATCATATTCCAACCATGCACATCAACCATGTACATAAACCATGTATATCAACACCATATACATCAACCATGTATATCAACACCATATACATCAAACATGTACATCAACAACTGTACCATATACCAATCCTATACCATACCATGTATAAACCATGTAGATCAACACTTGTACCATACTATGTAACATATACCATGAAATGTATCTCAACCATATTCATATCTGTATCATGTCATCAATGAATCATCTCAAAGAGCCTATGCATATCCCTCATGCATACATCTCCATACAACATGAATATCCCTCAATCAAGTGCAAGTAGATCAAATGTGTGAACTAAGGGAAACCATATAAGTATTGTACCAAACAAAATATTGTTTCTCACTCAACCAACCAGTCAACATATACCATATCCAAGTACCACAACCATCACACCAAGAATTCCCCAAGAATTAAACACATCATAAGCAAATATAACTATCAAAACTATCACAAAAGCCTTTCCTTATGCAGTTCTTATTTTGTACTTTTCCCACACCTTCTTCACTACCTTATACTTCTCATCGCATTCACAAAAACTCCAATATAGACCATAATCATTCACTAAATCATAACAATTCACTAGATCACAAGATAGATTATCAATGAATAAGTGTGTGAGCGTGTCTCAATTAATGACTCCATGAGGTGTATTTATAATTTTTCTAGATAACCTCTTTCCTTAATCTTAGGGCTCCTTGAATTTCTTGTTACAACCACTTTTCCCTTTTACTCATTGACTTGTAACAAACTAGGGCTTCTTGACAATTCTTTTGGGCTTCCCACTTTACAAGGCCATATCTCTCTAACCGTGAGGAACCACATGGCATTCCACATATTAATGAAAATGGAACAATGTGTACTATCCATATATAATAGTATTACCTGCAATTACACTGTCCTTCATGAGAAAAATCCTCAGTCAACTTCGGGTCCCATAACCACACCTCTGGGGCTATATGTAGACTACATCAAATGTACCCAACTAACTAACTGTCAATCTTGATGATACAAATGTCAATCAACTATCCAACATCTCTGGACTTCTCCAAGGGTTGAAATCAATCTCTAAGGGTTAACATTAAACTTCAATATCACTCTCCAAGGGTTGACATCAATGAAAAACAACTATCCAAACCAACTGTCCAACAGTAGCCACCTTCTGGTTGTAGCCGGAGAACCCAGGGGGTTGTAGCTTCCTTCTGGTTGGAGCTAGAGAATTTAGGGAGTTGTAACTTCCTTTAGCTTGGAGCCTAAAAAACTAGGGGTTGGATCCTCCTTCTAGTTGGAGCTGGAGAATTGTGTTGGAAATACTAAAACAACTGAGAGGGGGGGTGAGTCAGTTGTTTATAAGCTTAAACAATTTTATACCTTCTTGATAATTATTAATATTTCTTCATGTGTCATCAAGCAACATACAACATATGGACAGTAAGAGTAAAGATCACCAGTCACACATAAAATACACACAGAGACAGATTTTCACGAGGAAACCCATAAAGGGAGAAAACCTCTTCTTCTTC
>ML795152.1:198803-212058 GCA_009831015.1 Picea engelmannii
TTCATGACTCGTCATGTTTAAGCTTACAGATCTACCTTTAAATAAAAGGAACCTGCTCTGATACCAATTGTTGGAAATACTAAAACAACTGAGAGGGGGGGTGAATCAGTTGTTTATAAGCTTAAACAATTTTATACCTTCTTGATAATTATTAATATTTCTTCATGTGTCATCAAGCAACATACAACATATGGACAGTAAGAGTAAATATCATCAGTCACACATAAAATACACACAGAGACAAATTTTCACGAGGAAACCCATAAAGGGAGAAAACCTCTTCTTCTTCGAAATGATAGGCAATCTTTTTCAGTTCTGTACATCATTTACAATTGAGCACCAACTCAATGTGAGGCTGATACCTCTATTTTACAAGCTGCAACTTGTTTGAGAGCTCCAACTCTTTGGTTTCTCTAGCACCCACTAGAAGGAAGCACCAACTCCCTGAGTATTCCAGCACCAACTGGATGGAAGCACCAACTTCCTAAATGTTCCAGCACCAACTGGATGGAAGCACCAACTTCCAGTTACACAGGATCCAACCTGCATAACAGAGAACACCTGTTCTCCCTAGCACCACCCTGCCACCATGGTTTCTCTGGCCACTACCAGATGGAAGCTACAACTCCTTGTGTTCAAGCTCCCACTTGAACCTCTGAGGACAACAGTCCTCCCGAGCACCTCCCAACCACCCTTAAATAATAATGGTTAAATACACATTCAAACTTTACCGATAAATCAGTTCTTACCAGTCTTTCTTGGTTCTGTAAATCTGGTCTTCTGTTCACTCTTCTGCAATTTTCTCTTCCTCAACAGGTTTGCTCTGCATCATATTCTTTTGTCATTCATCTCTTCTTCTGCTCTGCCTGTCATTAAATTTCATTCTCAACATCTTCTCCTTTCTCCTCTCTAACTGTTTCGTTCTTTTTCCATTCCGAACAACCAACCCAATTCAGTCTCACTCATTTTCTTTTATCCACAATTCCTTAACGATTCCACTTCCCCTTCCAATGGGAAATCCGAGGACATCTGTCTTGGCAACTGAAACGCTAACCAATTCATCATCATAAGTCCGTTTCACTTAAAGGATTCATAACTGAAGCGTTAATGTGTGAGGAACAACAACAACCCTCCGATCAATGCTTGATCCAACGGTTCAGATCCCATCGGGATTTCACTCATCGTGAATTCAACATTCTCTTTGTCGATATGCACATGTACTCGGAACCCCCGATTCTCCGATTCCCGATATGCTCCTTTCCCAAGATTTAGCCCCTTCTGCCTACACAATGGTCCATGTGACCGTCTATCATGTGACTTTCACCATACCTCTCGTCGGGGTTTTGGGGTTTCGCACTTCCTGATGTCGAGAGTTTCTCACCTCTCCAATCCCCGATTACCGATGCGCCCCTTTCCACACGTTAGCCCTGCTGGCTATAGGCCTTGGCCCCATAAGACCGTCAACACATGACCTCGGTCAAACTTCTCATCGGGGTTTCGGCGTTTTCGATGTCACTATACACATGCCTCCGGGATTCCCGATCCCCGATTTCCCGATGACGAAGATCAACGGTCCAGATCTTAGTCTTAATCCAACGGCTGTGATTACATCGCAAAATCGCATATCGCGATTTCGGTGTTTCTGTTGCAATGTGTTCTTGACATATCAAAATCTTGATTGCCGATGCCTCTGCTGACGTCACACGTGATTTGGCACGTGTTAGATCCTGCCACGTGTCACTCTGATTCATGAATTGTATGTGCCTGAAGTGTTAGATTTTCCTAACACCTGTCATTACCTGGTTGTGCCACGTGTCCCTAGCTGACGTGGACTGCTGTCGTGAATTAGATCGACGGTCTAGATCACATGTTGATCTGACGGTTCAGATTCAGTCGGGATTTCACATATTACAAAATCAGGGTTTTCGAAGCATTGTGTTCTTTGCATTATGAAATCCTGATCCCTGAAACTTCGATAAGGCCTCCTGGCTGCCACGCGTCCATACGAATGAACGGTCCAGATCCCTGCTTGATTTAACGGTTGCGATCAACGCGCGAAATTGTATATCGCGATTTCAGGGTTTTCGTTGTCGAGTGAACTTTGCATATTGAAATCCCGATCCCCGAATCTCCAATGGCTTATCTCCCTAGCAACTTCTGCAGATCTGACGGCTATTGGCCTTTCGGGAAATTTGGATGGGATCCGACAGTCACCATCTTCCTTCTTCTCAACAAACTTCTGTACCTCAAGCTTTTGTGGGCATATTCTTCCATGCTGTTCCTCCTGAGCTTTACATTCAAATTTCTTATCCTGCCATCCTCTTCAAATCTCTTATTCTGCCATCCTCACTGTTTTCATCAATGACAAGCATTCACTGCATTCTGTCCACTGAATTTGCCAACAAATTGGAAGTTGGTGCTTCCTTGAATGTAATTCTTTGACATATAAGAAAATCATTTTGTGGTTTTCTCCTGCATTGGGATTCCACGTAAATACTGGTGTACTGTGTATTGTGTGGATGTGTTTATTATTGTTTATTATGCACTGATGGATGTTAATGTTTATGATACATTAATATATTGATGATGAACTGATGAACATGGTTGAATAAGTTAAAGGAATATAAATTGTGGATAAAAGTGGTATAAATTTCTCATTAGTGATTCACCCCCCTCTTAGTAATCCAACAATTGGTATTAGAGTAGGTCCTTCAAGGAAAAAACTTAACCACTGGAAGGTAGATCATGGAGTATATTCATAATGGAGTACCAATGTTTAATGGTCAAAATGGTAAGAAATATGAAATGTGGAATATCAGAATGAAAACCTTTTTAAAGGCACACATATGTGATATTTGGCAATCAATTGTGATAGGATATAATGCTACAAAGAAACCTAATACTGCAGCCAAGAAGGAATTGAATAAGAACAAAAAAATAACAATGGATTTCATTATGGAAGGACTATATGATTCAGTAAAAGAAAAAGTGGTTAAATGTTCATCAAATAAAGAACTCTGGGATAAGCTACAAAATCTCTATATTTCTCCCATCATAGAGTCAGAGAATGCCAAAGAAGATGTAGGTACAAAACAAGAAGAAAATTTCTCATCATGTTAGAAAATCTCAGAAGAAGAAGAGAGTGAAGTGGATATTGAGGTAGAATTTAACTATGCTTTCACTCAATTAAGTAAAGAAAAGAAGGAAAACCAATTACTCAAGGAAGAATTAATTAAGATAAAGAAAAGTCCCAAAATCTCGAAACAAGTACATCAGATTATTAGAGGTTTACAGGATCAGTTGAAACAAGACAAAGAAATTGAAGAAACACTCAAGAGTCATAAGCAGTGTTTCGAAGCCAAAATAGAAGAACAAAAGGAAGAAACATAAAAGATAGAAAATATATTGACAAATCATCTCAAGGAAATAAATGAGGATTTAAATTATCTTGAAGCAGAATTCAGTCAACAAGAAATAAAAATTCAAGAAGAGATAATCACCTTGAATATCCAACTTGAAGAAGCAAAGAAAACTAACGAAGTCATGCATTCTTAGATAATAAAGAAAGACAAATAGGTTGAGAAGCTTGAAGAATAAGTTGTCACACTAAGAGTCAAAATCGTCAAGCTCAGTAAGAACATTGCAGAGACAAAAACATCCACATTGGCAGTAGAGAATGAAGAGAAGCATTCCAGGTTTCTAGAAAAGAAGAATGAAGAAAAGAGCAAGAGTTATGTAGAATAATCAAAGGAAGGAATCATGGTCAACTAGAATCTAGGAAAATTGATAAAGATACATATTCAAGAAGACCCTCCACATTCAAGACACAAAGAAGCTTCAATCATGATAAGCCAAGGAATGAATTCAAAAGGACTACACCATTCACTCTCAGGTATGCAAATTTCTTTTATGGTCATTGTTTTTATTGTATATAACTTTGGACATAAGGTTGCAGATTGTATGGATTATGAAAGAAATGTTCAAGCAAGAAATGCTTATGTGGCCCCACGTAGAATTGAATGTTACAAATGTCATAAATATGGACGCATATCTCATGATTATAGAAGCATGATCGATACTTCCATGAAATAGAACACTGATATCAGATATAAGCAAGTATGGAAAATAAGACAAGAAGAACATGTGAATAAAGATTAGGTCCCAGAAATCGCAAGATTGGAAATAATACAAGATGAAGAGAAATCTACAGAGAAAAAAGAAGATGTCCGATACATAAAGGTTTGGAGAAGAAATGAAAGAAAATAAGGATAGGTAAATCAAGAACAAGTTCTAGAAATCACAAGATTTGTAGTAGTGCGAGAAAAAACACAAGAGAAGGTAAATAAGGAATAGGTTCAAGAGATTGTACTTTTAGGAATTATAGAGAGAGATCAATCCACTAGAAGAAAGGGAAAAGTCAAAGTTCAAAGGGATGATGAGTCTATAGATAAGAGGAACATGACTCCGCATCAGAGCAGGTATTTTTTTGAGCCATTAGGCTTGGAGACTCCCAATATTATGAATATTGAATAGGGAGAGTCTAGGAAACATCTCTACAGATAAGAGATTTATCCTTCGAGCAATGTGAAGTGTTTTAGATTGATGTTACAAAGTTAGAGAAGATCGATGGACACATTTGACATTTGATGATCATTTGCAACATTGAAGACCTCAAAATAGTACAATGAAAGATGGGTTAACATTGTGGATACTTGGGAAGCAGAGTTATGGAAAACATGGACAAAGATGGATTTGTAAGAACACTTAAAAAGTTTGGACATATGTTTGATAGTGGATGAGAGTGGTTCAAATATTGATTCAGATATTGGTTTAGAGAATGTTGGATGATTATGATAAAGGAATATTTGAATTCTTTAACTTGAATGATTTTTATATATGTCAGTTGATTACACGAGGAAGCACCAATGGAAAGTAACTCCAAAATGAAGCAAGTATAGGAATACCTACATTGACATACAAAACAATGTGCAGAGAAGTCACCAGAGAGAGATATCCATAAAGGAAGATCAATAACATACAAACATGGAGACACACCCACAGGGGGAGCTATTATTTTAACCAGGATTGGTTAGTGTAGTTACAATGTCAGATTGGTAGGGGGATTTAATCCTTTGTCAAGGGTGATATATAAGAGAAAGGTATGGAATCAAAGAAGAATGAATATAGGGGGAGAAACCCCAAGGAAACATTATATAGGGGTAGTATCCCCAAGGAGAGTTCAGTAAGGGGGAGAATCTCCAAAGAGAGACACACTTTGTTATTGATGTCAAAGGGGGGGAGATAGAAACATTGATGAGGAGCATGAGCATGAGTATTTCCATGACTAAGTGTTTCCATAAATGTTGGTGTTTCCATCAATTCCAAAGGGGGTTATTGATGGACAATTGGTTTAAATTGAAGGACAATTGGTTTGGATAGTTGGTTGTCATTGATGTCAACTCTTGGAGAGTGATATTGTAGATTTATGTCAACCCTTGAGTATGTCCAGTAGCACATTCCGATATCCCCATAGGTATGGTTAAGGAACCCAGGTTTGTTCGATGTTTTTCAAGGTATTTGGACATGAAGATCAATGAATTTGTAGGTAAAACTATCATAGATGGATAGTACACGTCGTTCCGTTTCCAGTGATATGTGGTACATCACATAGTTCCTCACGGTTAGGAGATATGTCTTAGTGAAGTTGGGAGAACTCTCATGAATTATCTAGAAGACCCTAGAAGGTCTAAGAAGTCAATTATCCTAGAAACTCCTAAAATAAGTTTACTAGTGAAAGTGGTTCTAACTAGGAATTAATCATGAGTAAAGTTGTTGCAATAAGAAAATAATTAAAAATAAATTAGTTGCAACAAGAAGTGGCGAGTTTATTAATAATGGATAAAGTGGTTTCAAGTGGGTAAAGTAGTTGAAAGTGGGTTAACCTAAAAGAGGGAAGTTGGGTAAAATAGTTAGAATATGACCACTAAATGAAGCTACTTGGAGAGTATAAATAAGAGAGCAAGGGTCTCCCATTAGCACCTATTGAGAACATTGAATAAATATTTTATGAAGGTTTATTCAAGTACATCATTGATGAATATGAAGGAACATGAATTTGAAGAAGAGAAAATAGTGGTGGTAAAGTTTCAGAGCTTCAGAGGGAAAGGGTTTTTGAAAAACCCTAATTACTAAGGTCCTTGTGGGTTGCACCATAGTTGTCAAGAGAGACACTTGATGGTAAAGTAGTGTCTATTAAGTGAGTCACTGGTAAAGTTGATAAAAAGGCCGGTAATATGCTACAAAAGCTGAGGAAGGTGAGGTTATCAGTGGTATGATGTTCTAGGTCAGTCACAAAGCTACATGTATGACTGTATGTGTGTTTTGAAGGGTGTATGATGATGGTGTATGGTTTAGTTTTGGAGTATAAGCTTGAGGCATATCTTGGATGCATGGTGCAAACCCTAGTGTGTGGATTGAGGCATTTTTGTTAAGGTATATTGTTGGTCATGTTAAGTACTTTATTAGTGAGGTTATGGAACTTTTTTTATAAGGTATATCATGATGATGTGATTCTAGCTAGAGATATACCATTGATATATTGAGGCACATCCTTGATACATGTTTATAGTCATTATTGGCTACATAGAACTTGTTTTAATGAATGTTTTGAGGCAGATCTTATTACTGGTGCATGTCTAAGTTTTATTGGAATATATTGTGGTGTATTGTGAGAGGAATTTGTTGGTGATTTTGATGTATGGTTAGTACATGCTTGATGATACCTAACAATTATAATTGACACATGGTTTGATGTAAGAGTTTATGGTATTTTTCTTATGATAGTGTGATGCTTTGCTAGAATCCTCTTATGGATATTTTGGTACATTTCTTGGTATATGGTTAAGATACATGTTGGGACATATTGTTGATGAGTTGGCACATACATGAGGTGTATGGTATGGTGATGTTGGTACATCTTGATGAGTCATATGTTGATCTATTGTTGATACACGATTCGTACATGCTTGGAAAATGGTTCGAGGCACTTGCTAGTAGTATTGTTGGCACATGGTTTATGGATGATGTGGCATATATGACTTGATATACTTTTAGAAGAACATATTGATATTGGTACGTCTTATTGATGTTTGTGAGAAGTCTTGGTTGATGCACATCTTGGTGATATTGTGCATATGGTTGAGAGTTGTCTTGTTGATTGATCTTGGTGAGTACATATGATTTGGTTGATGAGATTGATGTGACATGTTATTTGAACAAGTTGTTGGAAAAAAATGATACAGGTGGTTGGTAAAGGTTTGGTGCATGGTTGATGCACTTGTTTATGGTACAAGTTGTTGTGACAATGACAGGTTGGACAGGTTGATAGGTTACAAGTTGAAAATGACAATATCAATTATTTGACACTTATATTTCAGGGTAGTTGGATAGGGAAAGGAAATGGGGTTGTAGCCTCCTTCCTGTTGGTGCTAGAGAATCATGGAGTTGAAGCTTCCTTTAGGTTGGAGCTTGAGAACTAGGTGGTTGTAGCCACCTTCTAGTTGTAGCTAGAGAACCCATGGGGTTGTATCTTCCTTCTGGTTGGAGCTAGAGAATTTAGGGATTTGTAGCTTCCTTCAGGTTAGAGATTGAGAAACTATGGGGTTGGAACCTCCTTCCAGTTGGAGCTGGAGAATTGGAAGTTGGTTATTCCTTGAATGTAATTCTTTGACATATAAGAAAATCATTCTGTGGTTTTCTCTTGCATTGGGTTTCCATGTAAATATTGGTGTACTGTATATTGTGTGGATGTGTTTATTATTGTTTATTATGCACTGATGGATGTTAATGTTTATGATACATTAATATATTGATGATGAACTGATGAACATGGTTGAATAAGTTAAAGGAATATAAACGATGGTTAAATGTGGTATAAATTGCTCATTACAGATTCACTCCCCCTCTCGGTAATCCAATAGTAGGAAGTTATATGAACAATTTACAAACATATCCCTCTAGGGTTTGAACAAACAAACTCATGAAGACATTGTCATGCTCCAAAAACAAGTTGTTAGTGAAATCTTAGAAGGATAATAGGTGCTCTTCATTAGATAGGGATGGTTCACTATTGTACTTGTGTAATAACTTCAAGTTTCAGAGAGGTCATGGACATGTGCAGGAAGATTCAATGGGAAAAATCTAGCCATGTCCCAAGGGTTTAAAGGTGGTGGGGAAGTTTGATTTCCCCCAACTCTCCCTCCTTCTAATTTGACCATAATATTAAGCAAGATGTAGTTATGGGATTCAATAGATGGAGGGTTAACAAGTTTTTTCAGAAAGGGCTTGAAGGAAGAGCTCGCTTCTTGACATAATCCTAAGGGAGAATTTTGTAGATATATCAAGGGTTAGGGAGGTATCTTGAAAAAAAAATTAGAATCAAAAGGTACATCAATCAACTCAAGAGATTCACTACCTATACAAAAAATGAAAGCATAAGTTTCTAAATTAGGGTTAATTCAAGATGAAGATATTTGACATTCTCGAAGATTTTTCCAGGTCATGAGCTTATATGGATATGAGTATATTGGAGTATTCTCAGGATCTGGGTTTCTTATGGTATGTCTTACGTTATATGCCATATCTTTTCTTTGTGGAGTTTCTAGGTGAAAAAACCAACAGCCAAGTGCCTGAAACTTGTTCACTTTTGAGTATCATATCTTACAATGTCGTATTCCCAGGGAAATATGTATTCAAATTCTGTTCCCCCACAATGATACCATTTTATATGTTGTCCCTCGAGATGTTCCTGGATGTCAATGGAATGATGTTGGGGCATCCCGAGAGATAAGACTCTGATTGAGCATTAAAGCCATGCTTATAACAGCAAAAATTGTTCAGAAATGGGGGGTAAATTTCTCTCTCTCACTCTTATAGAACTATCGACCCTCAAACAATCCCAGACCAGATATCAAAACATTCAACCTCAAGAGGCATTTGTCCATGAGTGCTTCATACAATTTGATTTAAGAGTGGTGAGTGATGGATTTAGAAGAAATAAATGATAAACATGTGAGGAATCTTTAAGGCGAATCTCACAATTTATGGAAAGAACAACGTGCTGAGCAATTAAGAATTCAACAGTTCTAACAGATGCATAAGATCATTAAATCATGTATCAAATAGTAAAAATTTCCATACATTTAAAGCAATGGAGGCACCCTCTGCATATCATTAAACACATGAAAAAATGACAAGAAGGGGTCATACATTTAGAGGAAATAACTTTAGTATCATAAACTATAAAACATGTATTTACATTGAACATGTTCTAAAATTTGTTTCTCAATCTTTTATTAATGGTAATCAAATACACGAATCCAAAAATGAGATGGTGGCTTTATAGGAACACATGCACAAAAGTGTTGGCAAATGTTTAACAGGTAGCACATGCTTGTCATTGATGGAAAGTACAACAATGAAGATGGCATGAGTATAGGAAGAATGTAATAGACGGACACCAGAAGTATTTTAGGAAGATGCTCCAGAGCAAGCCTGATAAGTTCAAAAGAGATAGTGCAGAGGATTGTTGGTAGGTTATTATCAGGCAAAGTAAGCTTGTCATTGATGACAAGATCAGAGTATGCAGCGAAGGAAAAATAAGGACAAAGTACGATCCGGAGGAGAAGCGCTAGTGATCGCTAGATCTCATCCTGAATTCCTGTTGGTTGTCATATCTGAGTGAAGACAAAAGGAGCGCGCAGATCTGGATGATAGATCTCAGGCGTTAGATCTGAGCATAGGGTCCAACCACCATTGGATCGAGGAAAACCTGCATGATCTTTAAAAGGGCAAGGAGTAGAGGGCTCACAAATCTCGAAAGCAGGAGGACCGTCCATCTCAGAGGGTTATGTGGATCGTTGATTCGACTCCCTATCAGAGTTTCAGGGATTGAGAGTTGGAGATGTCAAAGAATATTGACATCAAGAATCCTGAAATCGCGATGTGTGAAATCCCGACTGAATCTGAACCGTCAGATCAGGATGTGATCTAGACTGTCGACCCGACTTACGTCAGCAGACCACGTCAGCTAGGAACACGTGGAACAACCAGGTAATGACAAGTGTCAGACCGATTCAACATGCCAAGCACATGTAAGTCATGAATCAGGGTGACACGTGGCAATTATTTAACACATGTGACATCAACAGACTTACACCATGTTTGAGTTTCGAGGATCGTGTGTTGGAGATGTCAAAGAAACAATGCAACATGAATCCCAATTTCGTGATATGCAAAATCGTGACTTAAATCGTAGCCGTTGAATTAAGATCAAATCTAGACCGTTGATTCCAGTCCATGTCAGATTTTCGAGGATTGAGTGTTGAAGTTGTCAAAGAACATTCACCACAGGAATCCCGATTTCGCGATATGCAAAATCACGATGTAATATGAGCCGTCAGATCAAGCTTTAATCTGGACCGTTGATTCCAGTCAATGAAGAGGCATCGGGGATCGAGAGTTGGACATGTCAAATATTATTGACATCAGGAATCCCGATATCGTGATATGCGAAATATCGATTTAATCGAAGTCGTTGAATAGAGATAAGATCTGGATCATTGATCAAACTCCATATCGGACTTTCGCGAATCGCGACATAGAGAGGCAAAGAAATCAATGCATCAAGAATGACTAAATCGCAAAATCACGATTCAATCATAGCCGTTGAATCAAGATTAGATCTGGACCATGAAATCACAAGACATGTGGCAAGTGATCAAAATTTCGCTGACTTGGGGTCAACGGAGCATACTGCCGAAAATCGTGAAATGCGAAATCGCGAAAGCGCCTTATGCATAAGGCTGTGGTCACAGCCCTTGGACACATTAGCGAGAGATAGAGGAAAGAGATAGAGAAACCAAACTCGTTTTCGGGGATCGCGACTTGGAGAGGAAAGAACACAATGCAACAGGAATGCCGAAATGCCGAAACCAGATTTAAAGGCAAGATTAATAAAGCTCATCCAACGGTGTAGATTAACCTGAAGGAGATCTGAGCGATACTGTTGCATGACATAGTGAAACTGCTAGAAACCATTGATGGTTTCTACCAGAGGATGCGAAGAAACTTCGGGATGACTGAGAGAGGAGGTGAAGAGTCTCTGAGAGGAATGAAGATGTTCGTGGAGGTGATTGACAACTGATGAGCATTGAGGCCTGTAAATGAAACAGAGAAGGTGAGTTCGACTGTCACAGAGAAGATGAAGAGTCTCAAACTACCAGAGAGGCTAAGGAATCTCAGTATAACATACAGTGATGCTGGACACGCGGGGTGAACCACCAGAGAAGCCGAAGAGTCATGATGATGATCAGACAGAGCACTCGAGTGGTGGAGGATAACGGCGCAGAGTCAGCATGCAGAGGCATTGTGAACATTGCATGCACAAGGTGCACAAAAGCTATAAATACACGGTACAGAGAAGAGATGGGGTTGTGGTTGCTATTGGAGTTTGCAGTGGTTGTTGTTGGTGAAGGTGATTCATGTGTGAAGAAGGAGGAGAGTGCAACAGCTAAATAGCACAGAAGAGGAACTGTGCAGTGAATGGACATGGTGCATAGAGCATAAAAAGTGGAAGAACAGACATCGCAAGTGATGTGTGCAGAAAGGCAATGAGGCAGACAGAGCAATGAAATGCAACAGAACAGTGATGAGTCTGGTAATCCATTGTCGAACATCATATCACTGTAATAAGTTTTAGTAGCAAAGATTAATATTTCAGGGTGATTGGGAGGAGCTAGGGAGGACTGGTGTCCTCAAAGGTTCAAGTGGGTGCTTGAACACAGGGAGTTGGTGCTTCCTTCTAGTTGGTGCTAAAGAAACCAGGGAGTTGGTGCTTCCTTCTAGTTGGTGCTAGAAAAACCAGGGAGTTGGTGCTTCCTTCTAGTTGGAGCTAGAGAAACTAGGGAGTTGGTGCTTCCTTCTAGTGGGTGATAGAGAAAACAAAGAGTTGGTGCTTTCAGCAAGTTGTAGCTTGCAAAACTAAGGCTGTAGCCTCATTATGAGTTGGTGCTCATATGTATGATAATGTAAAGAATGTAACCATTACTTATCATATAAAGAAAAAGAGGTTTTTACCCTGTATGGGTTTCCTCAGGAAATATTTGTCTCTGTGTTTCTCATATATGTGTGACTGATGCTGAATGTGCCATTGTTTATTTCCCTGCATTAATGTGATCATCATTCAATATTTCTACAAAGAGTTTAAAAGAAGCATAATTGTTTAAGCACAATAACAACTGATTCAACCCCCCCCCTCTCAATTGTCCATTAATTGGTATCAGAGCCGACCCCTTTTATCTAAGGATATATCCTAGAGCTTAAACATGTCAAGCCATGAAGGAAATTCAACCAATAAGGCCCCTCTGTTCAATGGAACAAACTTTGCCTTCTGGAAAGTTAGAATGAGAACCTACATAATGGCTTTAGGTGCAGATGTCTGGTATGTGGTAGATACTGGTTATGTAAAGCCAGTTGTGCTAGCTAATAAGGATGACAAACTAGAATTTAGCTTCAATGCTAAGGCTATGAATGCTATCTTGAGTGGGCTTGCATAAGAATAATTCATAAAAGTTATGCACCTAGAAATTGCCAATGAAATGTGGGAAAAACTCATTAACAGTTATGAGGGTAATGAGAAGGTAAAGGATGCAAAGCTTCAAACCTACAAAATATAGTTTGAACAGCTGAAGATGAAGGAAGATGAAACTATTGGAAAATACTTTCTGAGAATAGAAGAAATGGTAAATGCAATGAAGGCACTTGGTGAAACAATTGGGGAACCTTCTTTAGTTCAGAAAATCTTGAGATCTCTCCCAGATAGGTTCAACCTGAAGGTCTCTGCTATAGAAGAACTTAATGATCTAAAAACCTTGCAGTTTGATCAACTTCTAGGAACACTGACTGCATATGGAATGAAAATAATTAAAGATAAACCCACTTCCAGAGAAGCATCATTTAACGCAGACAAGAATTAGGATTCTGAGCCCGATGAAATTGAAGAAAAATTTGTGAAGAGACTGAAGAAGGGATCAGGAAAATACAAAGGTAAAATTCCTTTCAAATGATTTAACTGTGGAAGGATAGGTCATTTTGCAAATAAATGTCCACACAAGAAACATGATCAGAACTATGAAGGTGAAGAGAAGCACAAATCTAGGAGATTTGATAAAAAGAAAAGTTTATGTGTAAACAATGA
>ML795152.1:215966-236853 GCA_009831015.1 Picea engelmannii
AGGGGGAGATTTGTATTGTTTGAATATCTAATGCCTCCTAAAATTACTGCAATATCTCAGGGGGAGCATGTCTCTTCTTTGACATTGATGTCAAAGGGGGAGAAAAGAATTTGGGTGCCTTAGTTGCCATCAATGCCAAAGGGAGAGATTGTTGGAAAATGTTTAACAGGTAGCACATGCTTGTCATTGATGGCAAGTACAACAATGAAGATGGCATGAGTACAAGAAGAATGTAACAGACAGGCACCGGAAGTATTTTAGGAAGACGCTGCAGAGCAAGCCCGATAAGTTCAGAAGAGATAGTGCAGAGGATTGTTGGCAGGTTATTATCAGGTAAAGTAAGCTTGTCATTGATGGCAAGATCAGAGTATGCAGCGAAGGCAAAATAAGGACAAAGTACGCTCCAGAGGAGAAGCACCAGTGATTGCTGGATCTCATCCTGAATTCCCAATGGTCGTTAGATCTGAATGAAGACAAAAGGAGCACGTAGATCTGGAGGATAGATCTTAGGCGTTAGATCTAAGCGCAAGGTCCGACCACCGTTGGATCGAGGAAAACCTGCACAATCTTTAAAAGGGCAAGGAGTAGAGGGCTCAAAAATCCCAAAAGCAGGAGGACCGTCCATCTCAGGGGGTTATGTGGACCGTTGATCCAACTCCCTCTCGGAGTTTCAGGGATCGAGAGTTGGAGATGTCAAAGAATATTGACATCAAGAATCCCGAAATCGTGATGTGTGAAATCCCAACTGAATCTGAACCGTCGGATCAAGATGTGATCTAGACCGTCGACCTGACTTACGTCAGCAGACCACGTCATCTAGGAACACATGGCACAACCAGGTAATGACAAGTGTCAGACTGATTCAACATGCCAAGCACATGTAAGTCACGAATCAGGGTGACACGTGGCAGTTATTTAACACATGTGACATCAGCAGACTTACACCATGTCGGAGTTTCAAGGATTGCGTGTTGGAGATGTCAAATAAAAAATGCAACAGGAATCCCGATTTTGCGATATGCAAAATCGTGACTTAAATCATAGCCGTTGAATCAAGATCAAATCTGGACCGTTGATTCCAATCCATGTTGGAGTTTCGAGGATCTAGTGTTGAAGTTGTCAAAGAAAATTCACCACAGGAATCCCGATTTCGTGGTATGTGAAATCATGATGTAATCTGAGCCATCAGATCAAGCTTTAATCTAGACTGTTGATTCCAGTCAATGAAGAGGCATCAGGGATCGAGAGTTGGACATGTCAAAGATTATTGACATCAGGAATCCCGATATCGCGATATGAGAAATCGTGATTTAATCACAGCCATTGAATAGAGATTAGATTTGGATCGTTGATCAAACTCCATATCAGAGTTTCGCGAATCGTAACATAGAGAGGCAAAGAACTCAATGCATAAAGAATGCTGAAATCGTGAAATCGCGATTCAATCGTAGCCGTTGAATCAAGATTAGATCTGGACCATGAAATCACAGGACATGTGGCAAGTGATCAAAATTTCGCTGACTTGGGGTCAACGGAGCATACTATCGAAAATCATGAAATGCGAAATCGTGAAAGTGCCTTATGCATAAGGCTGTGGTCACAACCCTTGGACACATCAGCGAGAGATAGAGGAAAGAGATAGAGAAACCAAGCTCATTTTCAGGGATCGTGACTTGGAGAGGCAAGAACACAATGCAACATGAATTCCGAAATGCCGAAACTTGATTTAAAGGCAAGATTAATAAAGCTCATCCAACGGTGTAGATTAACCTGAAGGAGATCTGAGGGCTACTGTTGCACGACATAGTGAAACTGCTAGAAACCATTGATGGTTTCTACCAGAGGATGTGAAGACACTTGGGGATGACTGACAGAGGAGGTGAAGAGTCTCTGAGAGGAATGAAGATGTTCGTGGAGGCGATTGATAGCTGATGAGCATTGAGGCCTGTAACTAAAATAGAGAAGCTGAGTTCGACTGTCATAGAGAAGACGAAGAGTCTCAAACTGCCAGAGAGGCTAGGGAATCTCAGTATAACATACAGTGATGCTGGACACATGGGGCGAACCACCAGAGAAGCTGAAGAGTCACGATGATGATCAGACAGAGCACTCGAGAGGTGGAGGATAATGAAGTGGAGTCAGCATGCAGAGGCATTGCGAACATTGCATGCACAAGGTGCACAAAAGCTATAAATACATGGTACAGAGAAGAGATGAGGTTGTGGTTGCTATTGGAGTTTGCAGTGGTTGTTGTTGGTGAAGGTGATTCATGTGTGAAGAAGGAGGAGAGTACAGCAACTGAATAGCACAGAAGAGGAACTGTGCAGTGAATGGACATGGCGCACAGAGCATAAAAAGCGGAAGAAAAGACAGCGCAAGTGATGTGTGCAGAAAGGCAATGAGGCAGACAGAGCAACAAAATGCAGCAGAACAATGATGAGTCTGGTAAGCCATTGTTGAAGATCATATCACTGTAATAAGTTTCAGTAGCAAAGATTAATATTTCAGGGTGGTTGGGAGGAGCTAGGGAGGACTGGTGTCCTCAAAGGTTCAAGTGGGTGCTTGAACACAGGGAATTGGTGCTTCCTTCTAGTTGGTGTTAGAGAAACTAGGGAGTTGGTGCTTCCTTCTAGTTGGTGCTAGAAAAACCAGGGAGTTGGTTCTTCCTTCTAGTTGGTGCTAGAGAAACTAGGGAGTTGGTGCTTCCTTCTAGTGGATGCTAGAGAAAATAGA
Source organism: Picea engelmannii (assembly GCA_009831015.1). Taxonomy (NCBI): domain Eukaryota; kingdom Viridiplantae; phylum Streptophyta; class Pinopsida; order Pinales; family Pinaceae; genus Picea; species Picea engelmannii. Next base: position 218,700 of record ML795152.1, read on the forward strand.
GAGTTGGTGCTCTCAGCAAGTTGCAGCTTGCAAAACTGAGGCTGTAGCCTCATTTTGAGTTGGTGCTCATATGTATGATAATGTAAATAATGTAACCATTACTTATCATATAAAGAAAAAGAGGTTTTTACCTTGTATGGGTTTCCTCGGGAAATATCTGTCTCTGTGTTTCTCATATATGTGTGACTGATGTTGAATGTGCCATTGTTTATTTCCCTTCATTAATGTGATCATCATTCAATATTTCTGCAAAGAGTTTAAAAGAAGCATAATTGTTTAAGAACGGTAACAACTGATTCACCCCCCCCTCTCAGTTGTCCAAGAAAAAGAAGCACATACTAAAGCATAACATAGGGGATGAATCTCTTAAAGCCCGCAACCTAAAAATATCCCTGTCTCTGAGGGGATCTTTATAAAAAAAATTTGGTTATAAGATACTCTTAAATTCCCCAAAGTCCTAGCCCGGAAAATGAGCTCGTTATGTTGATTTATAGATGCTTCTTCTTAAGAGGAAACTGCTCTTCTGGTCCAATATCATTTCTTGAAAATTAAAAATACTTGTCAGAATCTTGATACCATCTCTAGTATTCTAACCGCTTTCAGCTTTTTGACTGATTTTTACTTGATCTCACTAGGTAAAAGATATAATTTTACCCCCAATGTTGACGCGTGTTGTTGTTGGGTGGGGTGCATTTTCCTCATCCAGTTGATCCTTGATTTGGATCTTCTTAGCTGGCTCAATGGGACCCCCATCTATAGTGCTGAGTCCATTCAAACATGGAATGATTTGGGTCACTAATTGGTTGAAAGGCCTTCCAACATCTTCTTCTCATACCCCACCATTAGTTAGTGTAGAGTATCAATGAAAAAATCCTTGAATATCCTACCTAAAGCTATTGCTTCAGGCTGTCCAATTGAGGCAACTGCATGTTAGGGTAGATTTCTAAATGCCCCTCTACACTTAAGGTTGAGCTAATGATACTAGAGAGGGAAATTATTTTCCTTGTGTGATGCTAAACACTCTCTCTCGACGTCTGTATCCAGGATGGTTGGTTATCTTCTCATGTAGGGAGGGACAATGTAGATGGATCATCGTCTGCAATGTTTGACATTAGCATAACCTATTTTTATAAGCTTGAATATTTGGAGGTTGGTTTTCTATTTTCTCTTTGGTCTCCTTTTTTGGAAGCTTGACATGTGTCATCGAAGACCACTAGCAAGAGGGAATGATTCACCATACTTGACACGATTTATTGAGATCCGGGTCATACATGGTTGGGCACATATAAACAATGACTACTGCCCTTTGTTAGCTATAGAATATGGTGTGATGATTGTTGATGGTGTGGAGATGTGAGGCCAATTGTATTATTATGCACTATACAATCTCTAACTGACTTGTCAGGATTTCAACGTATCCATCACCCGCGTGAGATATTATCCCTCATGCATATGGTTGAAACCCACATCCTTTTTCCAATGGTCTAACGCTGTTTTGAAAACTTAGAAAAACATGTGAAATTTGGATGATGTCACACTGACATCACCATGGACCTCTGGACACGTTGCAACTTTAGATTGGTTCATGTAAGCACTAAAGTGTCTTCTGGGACTCAACCTATGTGTATCTATGTGAGGCATGGAATCCAGAGTCTCAGTGGGGTCATCCTTGTACCAATGGTGTTCTTTGATAGGTCCAAAAATATGCAACGTTGATGTGTCAGGTTGTCATCAATGTTTTTGGTGTCCAAGACGACTATTGCATTGTATCTAGGTGGCACTGAGTGGTCGGATGAAAATGCGTCGAGTTAGAAGATAATACAACCTGGTGGAATTGGAATACCACTGTCGTTGATCTCGATATTATGAGTAGAATGAAATGAATATAGATTATTAATAGGTGCTTAATACAAAGTAATAGAGATACAGTAAAACTGGTTTTCTATTCAATAAAGAAATAAGGTAGAAACTATAAAATGCAGCGGAAACAAGCTTGCTAGAATGGTGGTGGCTTATCTCTAAGAAGAGATGTGACGGTTGCACTCATTCACAAGAAGATGATTATAGTGAGTCTCTCCAAGCCTTTTTACAATAAACAAGAGCTTCCTAAACATCCAAAAACCTAACCCTAGGAGATGAAGCGCCAAAAGTCAAGTGGGCCCCGTTTGGGTAAGTAAGTACATCAACTTCCTGAGGTCGTAAATTTTGCATACGATCTCCATTTTAGGTGTATGATAGCCCATTGGAAATATCTATTCGAGGAATACAAAAGTTGCACAAAATTTCATCATGAAATTTTGCAATCGCAACATACCACAAAAAACATTGTTTAGGGCCTCAAAACGGCTCTGGAAGTTCAGGACCCGAAAAACTGCTAAAAATAGTCAATTATCAAAATTGATAGAAAGCTGTTTTGAGCTAGCTAGAAAAGGTGGGTGGCCATCGATATCCACCTAGATCAATCCTCCCTCCTTAGGAAGAAATGGTCTCCATTGCGTTGGGTTCCCCCATCAGATGAGGAAATTTCTGCTGAATTTGGCCCCGAGTGAGCCACTTGCCTTGGTGAAGGAGATTCCCTGCTTTGATGACTCGATAAAGATGGATCCTTTGTTGTCGAGTGCCCTTGATATGTGTGTCCAAAATATGATCACTAGATGCCTGTTGTATGCAGTCGGGGTTGAGCTCTATTGGTGTCAGCTGTTCTGCTACGTCTGATGTGTCCAATAATGCTGGGAAATAAGGCCGAAGGAGGTCCACGTTGAACACTGGGTGTAGGCCAAGGAAAGGAGGAATGTTGAGCTCAAAATAATTATCCCCCATGGCCTTAGTGATAGTGTACGACCCATAAAAGAGTGTGCGAATCTTTCGATGGGGTCTTGTAAGGAATTTTTTTTGCAAGTGCAACCAAACTTTGTCGCCCAGCTGAAACTTATGTGGTACCCGATGTTGATCATGGTGTTGTTTGTACTTGTCATTGGACTTCTGTGGGATATCTTGAACCTATTGGTGGATGTGGTGGATCCTCTCAATGAATCAGGTGTCTTTGTCAGCTTCAGTTGGAGCAGGAGATGATTCAGTCAAGGTGACTACAAGGGGAAGTGCAACATCTATGGGACCCAATGGCTGGAATCCCAACCCCACTTGAAAGGGGATATGGTCGGTTGAGCTATGTAGGGCTCGGTTGTAGCTATGATGGACATAGGGAGGGCTCTCATCCCATGTGCGGGGGTGCTCTGAATTATACATGCGAAGGATATGCAAAATCATTTGATTTACAACCTCGGTTTGGCCATCTGTCTGGGGGTGGAAGGCTGTGGATTTGGTGAGCTTGGTGTCCAGCAATGACCAGAGGCTCGACCAGAATGTGCTGAGAAATCGACTATCCCAATTCGAGACAATGGTTTGTGGGATTCCAAAATGTACCCATACTCGTTCAAAGAAGAGCTTGGCTGTGGCCTCTGCTGTGATGCTCTTCTTGCAGTTAACCATAATCACCATCTTATAAAAGCGACCACAAAAACACAGTCATTTCCCTGCTTGGTGGATGGGAGGCCTGACATGTAGTCCATTGAGATGGATTCCCATGGCCTGTTAGGAGTAGGAAGAGGGGTGTACAGGCCCTATTTCTTAGTGGTCGGTTTGGCAATAGCGCAGGCAGTGCAATATCAATATACTTGCTGAACTCCTGTCGAAGTTTCGGCCAGTAGAAATATTTCTGTAGCATTGCCACTATCTTTTCGACATCGAAGTGTCCTACCACCTGACTGTAGTGGACTTCCCAGATCAGCTTTTCTCTCTCGCTTGATGGAACACAGATATGGTCTAGACGACACAACAACCCATCCTGAAGATGGAAATTATCGACAACTGTGTTTGCAACCAACATTTTTTAGGTGGTGGCGAAGTCAGTGTCTGTCTCATAGAGTTGGGGCCATCCAAATGTCTCATGGACGCAAGATTCTAGCACCATGGTGAGTGCTGTGACTGGTGGTCTGCTGAGGCAATCAACAACGTGATTGGTGCTTCCTATTTTATACTTGATGTTGAGGTGGAATTACTACAAGTGTGTGGACCACTTTTGATGGTAGTCGTTCTACAATTTTCCCTTTGTCTACATGAACTGCAGTGGCTTATGATAAGTGTGGATGACTGTTTCCTTCCCAAGAATATAATCTCCACTGGTGATAGGCTTGCACAATGGAGTACATTTATTTGTTGTAAGTAGGGTACTTATGGAAAATATCTGACAGTGTCTCACTATGATAGGCCACGGGGTGGTCGTGTTGAGTGAGAACGACACCCACAACATAGTCTGAAGCATCTGTATCGATCTCAAAGGGATGTTGCAAGTCTGGTAGTGAAAGTACTGGGGTTGAGCACAAGCACTACTTCAAATCATCGAACGCTTGTTTTTGGGACCGACCCCACGCAAATTTCTCCTTACCTCCACCCCTATTTATTCGACTGAGGGCCCATGCAATATGGGAGAATCCCAGCACAAACCTGTGGTAGAAATTGGCAAGGAGCAAGAAGCTCCGAAGCTCAGTGAGTGTGGTTGGGGCTGGCCAATCATGGATGACTTGGATCTTGGCTGGATCCACATGTACGCCATGTTGATCAATGATGTAGCCTACGTAATGGACCCTGTCCATGCCGAAGGAGCATTTTTCCAAGTTGGCATATAGCTTGTGCTGCCGCAGGGTGTGCAAAACCTACCGAATATGCTGCAAGTGTTCGGCCCAAGTCTTGCTGTAAATTAGAATGTCATCCAGATATACCACTACAAAAGTATTGGTGAATGGTTGCAAGATATCATCCATCATCCTCATGAAAGTGCCTAGAGCATTTTTCAAACTAAAGGGCATGACCAACCATTCAAAAAGGCCTTCCTTTGACTTGAAGGTGGTCTTCCATACATTTGTTTGTTCTATCGGGACCTGGTGGTAGCCAGACTTCAGATCAATCTTACTGAAGTATTTGTCCCCCGTAAGTTGATCATGGAGGTCGTTGATTTAGGGAATCGGGTACCAATTTCTGACTGTGATTTTATTCAAATCCCGGTAATCAATACAGAGTCGCCAGGTTCCATATTTCTTCTGTACCAGCATGATTGGGCTCCCATAAGGTGATGAGCTGGGAAGGATGTGCCCCTTGTGGAGCAACTCTTGGATCTGTTGCTTGATCTCCTCATTCTCTAACAAATAGCGACGATAGACTGGCCCATTGGGAAATGGTGCTCCAGGGTCAGATCGATGGGGTGCTTGACCTGACAGTGTAGAGGTACCCCTATAGGTGAGGAGAAGATATCCGATTATTCTTCCATGACCTTATCTACTTGCTTCTGCTATGTGGAGAGTTCGGCTGCAAAGACCCTGGATGTGGCTGTGATCTTTCACTTATTCTGAGAGAAAATCATGAAGAAGACAAACTTCCCTGTCTGAGAGATGACCTTCTTGCATTGCTTAGTAGAGATCAAGGAAATAACACTAGGTGGGACTGCCTCGGGTATCCTGTATAATTTCCTGTGCAAAGTAATAATAACACTATGAGTCCTAGACTCATATACAACATGATGTTTCCATAAATAAGCTTGGCCCAAAATAACATCACAAACTTAGAGAGGAGCAACATCACACAATACCTCATCTTTGAAGGGCTTGATGCCGTATGATAGTTGACACTGTTGGCTGACACAGAGATCACTTCCTTGGCAGAGCCATCTAATGGTGTAGGGTTGTGGGTGCGATGTTGTTGGCAGGGCCAGCCTCTTGACGACCTCTGTTGAGATGAGGTTCTTCTGGTTATCGCTATCAATGATGAAGTGCAACGGGGTGCCTTTTACCCACATCTATGAATGGAAGAAACGCTCTCCTTCTTCTGACTTGTCTGGTTCACCATGCTGGAGCTTGGTGGTAGCAACAATGGCACTAGGTTCTGCGTCAATGATCCATCTTCCCCTTTCTGGTTCTGGCTCAGAGTCATAATCCACATCTGATTCATAGGCTTTCACTTCGGCCACCAACGACTACTTTGAGCGACAATCAACAATGTTATGCCAAGGGCTCTTATGGAAGTCGCACCACTTCCCAGTGTCTTTCTTTGTCTTTCCGGTGTCCTTCTTTTCTTGTGGCTTGGACTGGTTGTCCTGATACTATCCGTCTTTGATCTGAGCTTTGTTCTATGGGTTTGGGCTGCCCTTTCTTAGCTTTTGTTGTGAGGGGTTCCCAAGCCCAAATAGCCGTGTCTTTTTTTGAGCTTTTGCTAGATTTTGATGACATATCTGTAGGCCACGCCCAAGGATGAGATGTCCAAAAATTCCATTTTAGTCTGGATGTATCTTTGCAGAGCACTGCGATACTTGAGCACCATATGTCACTCCGAATATTTGATACCCATCTTGGTGCGTAAGGTATGGAAGATATTTGTGAAATTTGGCTCTGCTTGGTCTCTTTCTTGCCGCAGTGTGGTCCATTTGGTATATAGGTCATCATAACTTCCGACAGGGTAGTATTGTTCCTTAATAACATCCCTGAAGGATTCCCAGGTGGCTGTGACTGAAAATAATGAGGGTTCCTCTGTTTCCTTTTGCTCACAGAATGTTTCCCACCAATATTTGACATGGGGAACGAATTTGAGGAGTGAAAAAGTAATCTTTTCTCTATTCGAAAGGTTATGGACAGAAAAATACCCTTCTAGTAGATTTAACCACTTGTCTACAACATCTGCATCTATATGACCTTCAAATATAGGAATATCGAAGTTTATTTGTACCTTGAAGGGGGCGGGATCTCCATTCAAAGAAGATGCATCGCCTGTTGGTAGCCCTCGAAGGATTTGCGCGAAACTATCCATCATATCATTCCTCTATTGCATGAGGGCTTCCTCAATCAATAGTTTGAAAGGATCTCCTGTCTCGTCATCTTTCTTTTCTCCTGCCATGAGAGGTCTCTTGGGCATGCAAGAGCTTTTTTCCTCAAGAGAAACAAGCTCGAGACCCAAGTCTTTGTACTCCGACCTCATTGGGGACATGCATTAAGACGACAAGGAGCAGACCGCTCTAATACCACTGATCTAGATTTTATGAGTAGAACGAAATGAATAGAGATTATTAACAAGTTCTTAAAAAAAAATAATAGAGATACAGTAAAACTAGTTTTCTATTCAATAAAGAAATAAGTTGGAAACTATAAAATGCAGTGGAAACAAGCTTGCTGGAATGGTGGCGGCTTATCTCTGAGAAGAGATGTGATGGCTGCGCTCATTCGCAAGAAGATGATTACAATGTGGCTCTTCAGGCCTTTTTACAATAAACAAGAGTTTCCTAAACATCCAAAAACCTAACCCTAGGAGATGAAGCGCCAAAAGTCATGTGGGCCCCATTTGGGTAAGTCAATACATGAACTTCCCGGGGTTGTAACTTTTGCATACGATCTCCATTTTAGGCATATGATAGCCCATTGGAAAGATCTATCCAAGGACTACAACAGTTGCACAAAATTTCATGATGAAATTTTGCGATCGCAACATACCCCAAAAAACGTCGTTTAGGGCCTCAAAACAGGTCCGGAAGTTTAGGACCCAAAAAACTACTAAAAATAGTAAATTATCAAAATTGATAGAAAGATGTTTTGAGCCAGCTAGAAAAGGTGGGTGGCCACCGATATCCACCTGGATCAGTCGTTACCCTAGGGAGTGGTTTTGTTCTCCGTATTTACACCATGCGAAACCATCCAATCTTCAACATGTGGATTTCGAAACCACCATCGCACCCCAATTTCCTGCTATCTCCCATGCATCTTTCCCATGCAACATGCACCTTTAACCATCAATCAGGCTCACTTGTGACTTTCACTAATGCTTTCTCCTTAATCCTTGGTCTCATGAATAAAATTTGTATTTTGAAGGGACTTCAAACTGTTTAAAGCATGCTTAGCTCCCTTATGCTATTGATAAGCACCTAGGCATCTGAATTTGAGCCTTGAGCCTTTAGGGCTTGATTTTATGATGATTAGTTTTGGGAGACTTGAGCATATGATGATTTATCTCGATTTGAGAAATCTATAAACGCACATTTAGCCTCTAATTCTTCAATTTCAACCTCATGATATTGCTAAGGGTGCACAAAAATGACTAGATCAGATCAAATACTAATAATCAGCATGATCAAAATAAGAAGTTGGAAGAGCCCTTAGAAGCTATGAAGGAATACAATAGCTTGAAGAATCAAATCACATGGAGAAGTGATAAGTTGTAGATGGACACCAAAAACAAAATGGAAGGCAAGATTCAAAATTATAAATAATTGATCACAAGAAGTAGACATATGACTCCTTTGGTTATGCACTCCAATTAACTGGAAGAAAAGACAGTTGAGAAATAAAAATGTAATTATAATACATGAATATGTTGATATACACCTTTGTGTTTGAGTGTATGAAGTGACTAATTATGTAAAAAGGATATTGATGAAGATGGTTTTTTCCAAGAGAATCCTACAAATAAAAAACAAGGATGCAATGGAATTTTCATGAAGTAGCACAAGCTCAGTGGGAGCTGCAGAAACAAGAAGGTTGTTGGTTTCATAACATAAAATGAAGAGTATAGTGCAAGGGGGAGAATATCCCTTTTCCATTGATTTCAAAGGGGAAGAGTGCAGAGAGAGGGGGAGATTTGCAGAAAGAGAGAAGTGCAAGAAGGATAGGAGTGCCAAAACAACTATGTGTTTCCATCAATGACAAAGGGGGAGTTTGTTGGAAATTGTGTTGTATTTGATGTCAAAGGTAGACATGAATGTGAGAGTCATGAATGTCATTGATATCATAGATAAGGGGATACTAACTATTGTATATGATAGGGAGAGACTATGAATGCCTCCATGCATTGTGTTAATGAGTTTATGCACATTTAATCTGTGTGAATAAAGTCAAGAGAAATGAAATGACACTAAAGAAACCAAGGAACAAGATTTGATAGGGGGAGATTCTGAGAATAAACTTGGTATAATTTTCTGTTAGGTTAAAATGTGTTTCTTAGTGTGTTTCTTTAGTATACATTTGTAATCCAACGGTCATAACATGTTCTAGACATAGAGTGATCTGACAGCTTATATTATCCTCAATATTAAAAGCTACATTGATCCATATCTTAGCACTCGATTGGTCCATAATCTCTATTTAAAGAGTATGGAGGGGAATTTGCTAATGATCGATTGTGAGAAAATATCTTATCATATTTTTATTTTTCCTTAATAAATTGCCTCAAGTGGCCATGTTGGTTGGGGCCGTGGATGTTTCCCCAATGAAGTTTTACCACATAAAACATCAGTGTGTTGATCTTTGATCTAGCTGCATGAGTGGTTACTGAAGGTGTTCATCCTATATTGGAATATCCTGTGTAATCCTATTTGAAATATTAGGTCCCTTTTTAAATATTTTCCCAATGACAAAGCCATTAGAACCATTTGAAAGAATAGGCCCCTTTTTAAGGATCTATGTGATGGAAAAACCATCAAGCCTTTTCAAAATATTGAGCCCATTTTTAAAGATCTACATGATGGGAAATCTATCGAGCCTATGATCTACCCAATTGTAAGGACATTGGGATCTATCAAAATAATTGCATGTCCTTCAAAATATGATCTGAATCAGATCCGAATAAGAACAATTGGATACAACACAGTCTCTTCGATGATCAACAATGGAAAGGTTCAAGCCCATGGATGATGAGGAGATCAACTTGCTGATACGAAGGGCCCCATGCCATAATGATCGGTGTACACACCTACATTCAATTAAAAACATAAGGCAAGCTTGATATGTAAATTTAAGGAAGAGGATTATAGTAAAAGAGAAAACAAATGATGTATTAAAAAATACAACATTCATGAGACCTTTTCCGCATTATGAAAAAGACAAAAAAAAAGAGAGGAAGAGGAATGAGTTTGGGGGAAGCTAAAGGGTTGGGGATGATTTAACTTCTATCTACCCCCCCAGTTGATCCTACCTCCTATATCCTAAATTTTGGAGAAGGATAAAGGGATTTTTTTCCTGAGAAAGCAAATGGATGCTTCCCAAATATTGTTGAGGATCATAGAGATGTTGATGTGTTTTCTGAACACCCATAAATTAGGTGATTGGGGTGCATACTTGAACCTATTTTTCTCTCAAATGGAGACCAAAATTTTGAAAATTTGAAAGTTCCAGATAACCTTCACCTATTGATCATGAATACACAACAAATTTTTAAAGATTTCAAAATCAATTTTAGTGTTATAGTTCTTCTTCACACAAGGTCAATGCGGATGGTTTCTATTTTGAAAAGAGAAGAAAATAAAATATATCAAGAAGGAAATTTCTCATGTTCATATTCTCATTTTATAATTCCTATGTTTCATCTTCATATATCATTTTATAGAATAAAAAACCGAGGTCATATGCCCAAGATAGTGCCAATGTTCTCCCACATTCTATATTACCTGAACACTTAGTCATTTACCACGTCCTCTCTATACCACTATTACATACTTAGATATTTACCTTATTCTCATTCCTCTCCTTGGCCATATTCACTCTCCTTACTCTCCATACTAAGGAGTAGGTTATATTCACTCTCCTTACTCTCCGTACTTAGTCATTTTCCATCTCCCACAATACCCGCATACTTAGTCTATTTTTTCCTTTTCTCCACATTACTTACCCCTCTTCCACTCTATTGCATCACTCTACATACTGAGTCATTTTTTATGAATTATGTTGTGTGAGATTCCCTCCCATATAACTCCCTCCACAAAATCCAACCTCCGCACACCCAAACTTCCACACACTCATTCCTTCGCACAACTATATATTCACAAAATATTTCAACACTTAGATATTTCTCCAAAATCTTTTTACTAAGATTTACTAAGTGTTACACTCTCCTATTTCTCCGCACACATTTATCCACACACATTCATTTCCCTACTTCTCTACACACATTTTAGTTTATTTTCTGATATTATTATTTCATGAAATTATTCATCATATTCCTATATCATATATTTTTCTAAGTTTTATTCCACCTATTCTTTGGAATATTGGGACACATGGTAGTGAAGTGTATATATCACATTGGGACAAATGGTAGTGAACTAGACCTATCCTTAGGTGACACTTGGATGATATTTGTTGGACATGGATTACTAGTTAGTGACTTGGCATGATGACTGGGTGACGAGGTGGGAACCAAAAGCTATACTATGCACAAACTACGCAAGGTTCCATGACTCTCTCTACTTCACAAAAAGATAATATGGGATGCCATTTTGCTTATAAATATAATATGAGAACTATCACACAATGCATGTGAGATAAATACGGTGTACTTGCAAATCAAAGGCTAAGGATTCACGTGGAGAATATATCAATGATTGTTGAGTGCCTATCTTCCAGAGGTCATAAATTTTGATCCCGATGTCTAAATTGAGAAAACGAGAGATTGTTGGAAAGATAGAGAGATGGAAAACAACTTGGAAATTGTTTCCATGGCTAAAATGATAGTGATAATTCCTGTAAGCCTTTGAGGTCTCTCTATACACCACAAATATACCCTTTTGTATTAAAGGATCCAAATTCATCCTCTTCTCCACAGGAACAAGGATGTAGACTTGACAACCAAATATTCTCAAATGTCTTATCTCTGGCTTCACTCGTGAGAATGCATCCTTCAGAGTATTGTCCCCCAATATACTATGAGGAATATTGTTTTTCAATTATACTTTTGTGTTACATGCCCCTATATAAATAAACATAGGGAACTCCTGGTCATGTGTCATAGACCTGAAAGAACCGATTCTTTCTCTCCACAACCCCCTTTTTTAGGGTTGTATGAGACTGTCATCTCTCTTTTGGTTCCTTATTCCTTGCATAAATCCTTGAATTCATTGGATGTGAACTCTTCCCCATTATATGACCTCAATACCTTGATATTCTTTCCTGTATGGCTCTCCACCTAGGCCCTGAACTCCTGAACCTAATTGAAGACCTCATCCTTAGTCATCATAAAGAAGATCTAGGTTTTCTTGGAAAATTAATCAATGAACATCACATAGTACGATGATCCTTGCATTGATTCTACTGACATTGGACCAATCACATATGAATTTATAAGATCCAATATCCACTTGGACCTACTCTCGTTTCTTAGAAAACAACCTTGGAATTATTTCCAAGTGCACACCCTTTGCACACTCCTTGTTGATAAAAAATGAACCCTATAATACCTATAATAATCCCACTCATAATCATAAATGCCTTGTAGTGTAGGTGTCCCAAAATCCTATTCCATAGCTCACGTAGGTTATCATTTTCACTTACCAAATCCTAAATAGGATTTCCCTGCAACCTGTATAAAGTTCCCTCTCTAAACCCAATGTCCACTACTATGTTCGAGATAGATTTATCTAGACATATGAGTAATTTCCCTATATTGAAAGTAACAAAAAACCCCATATATTCCACATTTGAGACTAAGAGAAAGTTCTTCTTCAGTGCTGGTACATAATGCACATCGTAGGTATCAAACAAACCTTCTAACTCAATATGGAACAAAATTATTCCCTTTACCTTCATTGCATACTTGGTATCATCACCAAGCTCCATGTGAACTCCCGAGTCACTATGAATTAGACTCCTAAATATCTCTTGTTCCTCTTTCAAACAACGAGATGCACCATTGTCCAATTACCACTCACTCCTAGTAGTTGTGCTGGTAGAAAGGTAATAAACTAGTGAGAAATCCTTCTCAAAATTTTCTACAAACTCATCTAGGCATGTCTTTTTTGATGCTGATATCCACATCTTTCCTCTCCCATTCTTCTTCTCTAGACAATGAAATTAATGAAGTCCATTCTTATGACATGAGAAGCACTTGACTTTACTCAAGTCCTTCTTCTTCCCCACTTGCGATGCTCCTCCATCATTGTTACCCTTCTTGTTGTAACTCTTTCCTTTTCCCTTCCTTGTATTAATAACAAGAGCCAAGTTCTCATTACTACTTAACTAATTTTTATTTTTAGGCTTCTTCAGAGTCTCTTCTTGGATGCAATCATCCCAAATACTCTTCTAATTTGGGAGTTTTTCCCGAGCGTAGACTCCCTTGACAAATGATTCTGAAGACTTGGGAAAACATTTCAATTCCACATTCATGAGATTTAAGTCATCCTATTTCTCCCCTATAGCTACAAGTTGATCACACACCTGAGTGATACTCATGAAATAGCTAGTAACATTGTTAGATCTAGACATCTACATAGATCTGAGTCTATTTCTTAATACCATATTCCTATTCATGTTAGTGCTTTGGAATAATCCTACCAAGGCATCAAACATCTCTTTTTCCATATTATTCTCAGATAAGTGAGGAATTAGATGATTCTTCATTGAATCCAAGAGTACCCGCTCATCTTTATTCTCCTTCTTCTGGTGAACTTCCAATTCTTGTATATCTGTTGGTGGAACAACTACTTTGTCCACTAAATCCCAAAGGTCATACTCCTTCCATTACAAAGTAACTCTTTATATCCAATATAGGAAGTTGGATGCTCCATCAAATCTGTCTTTAACTCTCAAACTTGCTGATGTCATCCCTTATACCTGATAAACAACCCTAGAAATAAATTGTTGTTGAAACTACCCCTGTAATGACCTATACAATCCTATATGCGCCTATCCTTTATGGAACTCCCATTTGTACATGGATTTTATTACTGCAACCTGTGTATACACAACCATCTCTAATGAAATCTTCATATATATGCGACTGTTCCTTATGCAATCTACAGACAACTTCGTACGACTGCAAAAACCTAGTTTTTCCTTAGTACCGTTGTTTCCTTGAAATCCAACCCTTGATTTTTGATTGTTGGTTATGAATATGTTAGGATATCCTTACAAATATGATATATCTATTATCAACTTCTATGTATATGAGATCTGGCTTCCTCTCAAAGTGACTGCTTTGATACCATGTTGAATTTCCCTACTCTCGCACCTAGGTATCTTGTTATCTAGTGATTTCCTTGCTGTAAATCAAATTAACAACTCACAAAAAAACACACACTTGTTGAAATAATCAACTCAAATAAATATAGAAGAAGTAATACTGGAAACCAATGTCTCAAACACAATACTTTAAGATATTATTCCCATCAACTAAGATTATCATTCAAATAAGTTCAAATCTTACAATGGCTCCCTTATTGGGATAATGGCCCACAAAGAAATACATAAAGCTTTAGACAACCCCTGCAAACCCTAACAATATCCTGGTATATTGTACGATCTTGAACTTGCATGTTTCCTGAAATGTACATGTATTTCCTTAAGAAAACCCATGTATACGTGTCCGTCTGTATTGAAACCCACGTACACATGGTAAAAAACTATACGAAAAAATCTGTATATATTGAACTTTCTTTTGTAGCTCTAATCTATTGAGACCCATTGGAAACTGCCTCTGTTCTCTCTTCTCCCTGACCTAATCTCTATATGGAAATATTTCTCCACCTATCCAAGATCTCCTTGAATCACATTCCTTCATGATCCAATCCTCTTGAGAAAAAGTCCTTCTCTGCTCTATATCAAGTGTATCAAATGTATCCTCCTTCACCCTTACCATGCATTTCTAATATTGAGTTATGACCCAACCCTAATATCCAAAGTGATTGATGTTTGATATTACTTATTACCTCACTTGAGATTGATGGCTATTATTTAATTCACTAATGCTAATTTTATCATTTCATTAAATAAAAATCAACTTATCAAAAAAAGCACTTTACTTTAATAATTCATTTAATTAAAGTAAAGTATCAAGGTAGAAGGATTTGTATGACATCCATATGTCTAGACACTTAAACCTGTACAGAGGTACCTATCTAATGCTACAAACATCAACATTTCTAGTCCAGGATGTGTATTGGTTCAACCTAGAAATCCCCTTTGTGCCCCACCTAGATCACAGTCCAATCAATTACGTGGTTAGGGTTAGGCACATATTTCTTTAATAATGAAACACGAAATACATTATGCACTCTAATGGATGCATGAAATGCTAGCATGTATGCAATTGACCCTATCTTTTCTAAGATCTCAAAAGACCCACAATATCTTGCTGCCAACTTTGGGCAGCAACCCAATCTTAGATAAATTCTCTTTGCTTTCACTTTTAAAAATACTTGTTCACCCACTTTAAAATATTTGAAAACTATGTTCTTGTCTACATAACTTTTCTTCCTATCCTGGGAAGCTTTTAAATTCTTCCTAATCTTCACCATCTACTCTTCCATTTCCTTCAACAAATATATCCCAATGAAAACTTTGTCTACTGGATTATCCCAAATCACTAGTGTGTTACACTTCCTTCCATACAAAGCTTCAAATGGGGTCATTTTTAATGCAGCTTGATACCCATTATTGTAAGCGAATTCAACTAAGTGGATATAATTCTCCCACTTTGATGGTTGGTACATCACATGTATTCTGAGAATGTGTTCAATGATTTTGTTGGTCCTCTTTGTTTTCCCATATTACTATGGGTGACACATTGTACTGAGATTTAAATTTGTCCCAAAGCCTTTGAATAAACCTTTCCAAAACTTGGCTGTGAATTTTGGATCTATATCTGAAACAATTTCCCTAGGCATTCCATGTAGCCTAATAACTTATTTCATGTATATTTATACAATATTTTCTTCCTTTTGCGTAGTATTTACTGGAATAAAATGTGCATCCTTCGTCAATTTTTTCACCACCACCATGATGTAATCATGTTTCTTCATTGTTCTAAGCATCTTTGTAATAAAATCAATTGTAACCACTTCTCGTTTCCACTTTGTTACCACTCTGTAAATTTGTTTGGCTGATAAAACAAGTGACAAAGGTAACCTACAAACCAACTTTAGAGCTGGGAACTAGCCTAATTAGCTTAGAGAGGGCTCTCTCATGTGACTTGGTGTTTCTTTGATAATCAATAACTAGGTTTTGTTGTTTTTTTTTTTTAATAAATTTGCTGGCAAAGAAGGGGAGGGACACTTAGGGCTATGGAGTCAAACTTCTGAAAATGAATAGAAAAACTAATTGGCCAATAGAACTCTCCAGAAGATAAAGGCTAAATGAGGCGATAAATCTGAGTTATAATTTGTAAATTTGTAGAGTGTACGAAGAAAAGAAAACATATAACTGCATCGGAGCATTAAATGAATGAATTCTGAATTAGTTAGGAAGAACTTAACACAATTTAAATTTCTTCAGTCGAGAGCATCACAAGATGAATTCTGGGCCTTTGACTATCCAATTTAAATAGAAGACAGTGAAAATGAAATTATAAATACAGGAAATACGTACAAAGTGAGGAGACAAAACTCAGATCACCACCATTAGAATATTTTCATGGAAAATTCAAGACTTTTGCATGTGTATTCAATTCAGCTTCAGAAAATTACAATTCAAAGTTCCAAACAACTAAAATTGTGCCCTTTCACTTCTAGCAACATTAATACATTTAGAACCTCTAATACTTATACAATTCGAGTTCCTTCAGTTTGAAACCGATTACAATAACTGAAATGAAACATTTCATCTTCTAAACTGATTACATTAATTACAAATGACAGTTTCGGTATTTGAACCGATTACTGATCTGAAAACAGATCCAGAAGCCTGATAGGGCTTGAAAAATGCTCAAAAATGAAAGTGCTCGGAATGCAATGAAACCTATGCCATTGCGTCCGTCTCGTCTTCCTGATTCCGATGGTATAATTTTTATCGTAAACGGAGTCCGTATGAGGAAGATATCGCATTCTGTCCGCCGAGCCAAACAGGGAAAATTTTGGATGCTGACTGTACCTGTCTGTACAGTCCGTACAGACACGTGTCAGTCCGTACAGATGACGTGGCGGCGTCCGTACAGTGACGTGGCAGCATCAGGAGATGACACGTGGCAGTTCCGTACAAGACACGTGGCAGCACCTGAAGGCGACACGTGTCATGCATTTTTGGCATTTTTGGCGTGCACTCGGACCAATCCTGGAGTGACACGTGTCACCACTGGGAGGGTGACACGTGGCATGGATGACGTCAGCGAGTGACTTGGCAGTGCTG
Source organism: Picea engelmannii (assembly GCA_009831015.1). NCBI lineage: Eukaryota > Viridiplantae > Streptophyta > Pinopsida > Pinales > Pinaceae > Picea > Picea engelmannii. The sequence continues at coordinate 235,838 of ML795152.1, forward strand.
AGTGGGTGTACGGATTTTGATGTGGCACTGACGTGGCAAGTTGACGCGTGGCAGTACGGCGGATGATGTGGACCAATCAGGCATTGACACGTGGCATTATCCGATTGGGTAAAAAAAACGCCACGTGGCCCACTCACAGAGTGCCACGTGGCGCTGTTGAATTGGCTGTTTATTTGTGTAAAATTGGTTTGATCGACGTCGGGGAGGTTCGACCTCGTGACCTCCGGTGAACGAAAGGACTGGCAGGGCTGGGCTAGCCACCCGCCCGACCGGTAGTACTTGTAAGGTTTTCGGCATATATTGTATTTAAATTGCGGTAATGTTTTATTTGGGCGGAAAAAGGGCCGGGGCTTAGCCCCAGCCCTTGGTGATAACGCCAACACATACGACCATAACCCTTGGCATGACTCGGGGCTATACCATTTAAATGCGCGCGCCAATGTAACAGGACCCGTGATTCCGGGCGCCAAACAATGAAATCGGAGCCGTTACCACTGTTTGGGCGTGGGGGCTTACGAATAGGCCGCGGGTATAACAAACAACAACATAACCATATGCCACGTGACCGAGATGGGAGGCCCGCGCTATAGCGCGTGGCCATATGAATGGCCATACGACCGAACAAAGGGGGCCGCGCCGGGAAGTTGGGGGCTTATGCCCAATTTCTTTTATTAAATGGGTTTTTTATATAGTTTTTGGTTTTATTGTTGTAACCAGGCCTATATTTAGCAGATTTTCTCCATTTTTGGGGGATATTGGGCTTTTTTGGAGGCCAGATTCTTGGAGGAAGTTGGGGATGTGAAACCAACTCCTTTGCTATATAAATCAGGCCTGTTTGAGGCCAATGGACAATCATTTTTGCAGAGTTATGCTGTTGGAAAGTCAAGCCAAAGACAATTTGTTGCAGGGAAGCCCTTGAGGTGGAAACGCTGTCGGATCGTTTCTGGGAGCTTGGAGCATCAGATTTGCGTGCCGTTTCTTGCATTGGGTTCTAGAGATCTGTGTCAACAAGACCA